>VDFB02334908.1:215539-268637 GCA_007258455.2 Sequoia sempervirens | reverse complement strand
GAAGAGTGAAGAAGAGTGAAGAAGTGTTCATCTGCTTAACCAGAATTGTAATCAGGCATTAGCAGATGCTATTTTCTTGGTTCAAAATTCTGCAGATGTAATCCGAATGTTTATGTAAGACAGTGTATCTTCCTTTGGGCAGTAAGTCTTGTTGTAATTGAGTAGTGAGCTCTAGGCAGTGTGCCTAAATGTATGTGCATTCCCCATTTATTATTCTTATAATTTTAACAGGGTATAATCTTGTGGATTAATCTCCACCGTGGTTTTTCCCCTAACAGGGTTTCCACGTAAGAAGTCTTGGTGTTATGTGTGTTTCTAATGTGTTGATGATTTGTGATTTCGTGGTTATTAATTAGATATGAGAATAAGGGTTAATAAGTTTAATAAGTTTTGAATTTCTATGACAACTGTTCACCCCCCCCTCTCAGTTGTTTTTTCTTGTGTTGCCAACAGGATTAGGATATAAGAAAAAGTGATGCAGGATGTTGTTGGTTCCCAAATCAACAAACGTAATGAGTCCTAAAGAGTAGCCACTCTCTCATATTCAAACTCAATGGGTTGATGTTGCCAACGAATGAGATTTAGTCAGGGACTGAAATCTCCTACACTTTTGGCTCTGTTAAACCAGGGAGGGTAATCCCAATTAGTATATTTATAGATACTTATGTGCTAAAGTATCAAATACACTATAAACAAATGTTTCTCCTTCAATTGTTTGAATGGCACAGTACCCTAAAGGTTTGGCTGACCTTCATAACAATGTTTAATTCAAAACTAAGAGATGTAGATCATTAAATTCTACACACAAACTAACTGGGACTGATAAGTACTTTTGATTTAAAATTTGTAGTTGCTCACAATCAGTTTTAGGAAAGTGCAACATTAAGAGACCAATGTTATATCCCAAGGTGGAGTCATCTAAACCATGTAATTCAAAACCTAACACAACATTCAATTTTTCATAAGCATATATATCAGATGATGCATTACACCATTGATATTCAACAGCTAAACTAGTTATACTTAGCAAACCTAGCACACTGTTGCATAAACCTTCATTTGTATTACTAAAAATTAACTCATTCTTTGTATGAGAGTAATAACATCAAATAAACATACAAGGAAAGACAAGAAGCTGAATAATAACAATCTTTGATCACTCCTATTAAAAATTTATGCAAAGTGAACAATGGAGACAACTAGTCCAAAATGATATGTCATTTATATTCAACTATGACTATGTTATTACATTCTTCATTCCAAAACTCAGACTACTCTAGAGACCTGAAAACTAGCAATATACATTAAACCCCTATTACAAAATGTTCCTGTGAAAACTAAACAATGTGCAACCTCTATTCAGAAATAGAAAATCTATACTTAAAGAAAGTGAAAAACCCTAAATGGAAATCTTTTGATGACACCTGGCACATTCAAGTCCATAGATCAATAAATTCCTTTGCTTGCAAAACAATCTTCAACCTACTCTCTATTTTCTTGCTCCTCACTCCACTGCCCTGCAAATTGCCTTGCCTTGCAATTGAAAGAATAATTTGTTTGTTGTGAAAAACTCTTTGCTGTAAAAATCTTCATTTTCACCTTTTCACTTACCCTTCTTCTCACCCACCAATGAAAATCCCTTTATTTCATGTTTGTGAAAAAACTCGTGAAATATTTTATCTCATTGCCCCATTCAAAGTTTTTATTTTAAAAACTTTATGAAGACTTTAAAAATTACAATGGATGTAAAAACCATTTACCCATGAGTTTAGATTTTAAATGCCCAACATTTAAATATTACTTTATTTACTCATGGGCTTTAATTTTTAAATTACCAGACAATAAAATAATTTACTTGCACTACACAATTCATCTCCAACAAAGAAAACTATTTGATTTTCACCTATGAGAGATCCAATTTATTTATTGGCTGCATAAAATCACAATACCCATGATTTTTACTCATCTTTTAATTTCCATCCACTTTTCACCGCAACAAATAAAACTTTATTTTATTTGTGAAAAATTTACTTACAGCAACCACCATCGCAATTCGCGGATGTAATTGGAAAAGCTGAAATTGATTAGCGATTGGCACAGATGAATATATGATATCGCCTGCAGCTTCTTGATGAAATTTGGAGGATTTAATTAATTTTTATCAACCCCATTTACCTGTGCAAATATATTTCATCATTTAAGATCTTCATTGAATATTTTCATAGTTCACTGGCCCACTGTTGTCGTGCACAAACTTTGAACTTTTCCTAAGACCATCACACATCTCTGATGTGAGAAAAATGAAATCAGCAATGGGCAATAAAACATCACTCCATCGCTGATACATTTTGGAAACGGTAACACCAATCAACGATGCGTGATGGACACAACAACCATCACTCATCGCTAATTTGTTTCATCACTCTTACAACAACGACATGCGATGCCTACTGGAGAACTTTGACAAATTGTTATAACTTTAATTTTGCTTCAAAGCCTTAATTTAATCCACCCAAATGAAGACTCATTGCTGAAAAACATTGCATCTCTGATTTATTTCTTCATTTGCACTTCAAAGTGGGTGATGAGTTTTTGAAAGCCGCCTTTGGACCAATTAGAAGCAAGAATTAAATTTGCTTGTCCTCCAGAACATTTGAATTACATTTCCAATTTTCCCTAAATGCATTTTTCATATTTGTATAATGTTTAAAATATTCAAAAATATTTTAAACATAAGCATTCAAAACTTTAGAAAAAAATGCAAATTTTAATTATGCCTGTAGGCCAAACAGAGAAAATTCACTATGGACAAACGGTGAATCCTAGAGTCAAGATTTTTTGTGTGCGGTCATAATCAATTATTTACAGAAAACCCATTTCCTCAAATTTTTCCCAGCCCTTAAAATTTAGGTACCTCCTTTGTAAACTGGCCCCAAGGACGTGTTTACCACACCTGAAATGCATTAAAATAACACATCATATGACCTTCATTTTTTATGAAAATGGAGTTGTCAATGTTTTAGACCAAAAAAAGAAATGGGTTGTCCTTAGATTTTGAAATTTTGAGACCTTTCGGGACAACATTTTCAGCCATGTTGCAATTAAAAGATGATTAAATAACCCATCAAAACTTATCTTGAGAGCCTAAAACTGAGTAGGAATGTAGACACTTGACCCAAGAATGTAGTGCAATAAATAGATTAGTAAAAGTGATCCTGAGGTGAAAGATATCAATCCTCGAAGTTGCCTTCTCAAACTTCTTTGAAAATGTTGATTATGAAACCCTGACAAGTTCATTTGAAATGGGCTTTGAAAAGATAGCAAATGAAGATCCGGGGGGCTACAAACCGGCAAAGTGGTAGATGATTATATAGGCAATCATGGGGAACATTCACTTTGATGTGCAGGTTATTAGGTCACCAAATATAAAATCAAATGTAGGGGCACTTTTTGCAGATTTACACAGTTTAATTTGCAATTCTGAACAATTTGCAAATAGAATCAAGCTGAGAAACTTGACAAATGGATTCACGGGCTACACCAACTGACATGAGGCTTATAAAGATGCAAAGAATCATGGAAAACTGTTAGTTGGGATTAATATTCAACAGGTAGAAAGATACAACATCACAAAGATGGCCTACTTAGAATGGTGCAACATGTGTAAACAACAAACCAACTTCTGGACCTTGAAACCAAGACTTCAAAATCTCACCAAAACTAATCCAAGGAGGCTGCAAATGGTCACACACCATCTCTGATAGGTGCTAAACACTTCCCCAAAGTGATTTTTCATGACAATTCGTGGGTGTCAAATTTATAGGCTCTCAAACTGGGCCACTTAGGCTTATTCTGCAGGGTACTTCTAAGTGCATTAGGCAAAAAAATTCATGGGCCCTCAAAAATCTAGCCAAATTTTGGAGGTCCCAATAGTGGCTCCGACTAGGGATGCATGCCCCTTGCGAGCATGGCAAGATTCTAGATCTATGGGAGAGTAGACCAGGTGCCTTATCCATTGGGCAACCTAAACTGCTCCATTATGATGTATTGGAATTCATTTTTTGAACTTTATTTGGAGTCCCCAAGCCCCTAAAAATGAAATACCAAAATTTACCTCTGCCAAACACTCTGTTCTTTGTTGTTTGTAGTAGGCCAAGTTTGAAAACATTGTCATGAACTACCCACAGGCTATTTCGGTCATTGACATGTCCCACTATATCACTGTGCTTTCCAATGTCACCAACAATTTTGTCAATTTGCAACATGTAATCAGACACTAACTAAAATTCATAATCACTGTGACATTTTACCTTGGTTAGCTTTTCATGTTCCATTAAATACTCACTCACTTGAATTGAGAAATAGAAGCATTCATAATCCATTTGATCATTGGCATCACAAACTTTGACATCAAAATCAGTTTGCACATCAAACTGAAAGATCTCATAAACAACTTGTTGTGTGTCATGCAAATCATCTTGGTATATGTCAAAGATAAAAGATGCATATTATGGAGCATCCTTATATGGATCACTACAACATGGGCACATTTTTTGAAAATTCGGTTCAAATACATCAGAACACACCTGGGTATCATAGAAATAGGGATCATATGCATCATTAACATCCAAGAGATGAGTAAATGCATTTATCTCAAGTTTAAAAACATATTCTGATGCATTCTTCTCATCATCATTCAACTCAATACAAAATACCTCAAGAGTAGGCTCAATCAATTCAACATCAACAGGGACAGTAGAAAGACACCCGTGTGCATTGGTATCTTCATGTGCAATATAAGTTGATATGTGTGTTGACCCAAAAGTGAAAGACTCATTGCTAGCTAAAAACTCCTCATTAGCAATAAAACTGGAATATTCATTATCTTTCACATAAATGCTTTCCCCAAGGGATGAGAACATGTCCATGTGCACACTCTGAAGATCAGGAGCATCAAACAAGAAATAATTGTAATCAACTTCACACTCATTAACATGAGATCCACCATTATTTTCACTTCTTGGATGCTTTATACATGGATCAAGAATTTTTGTAGTATCAACACAATCGACAACTTTATTATCATGTGAATCAACAAGCTCTTCAATATCATCCATGGGTAATAATGTTGACTCAAAATCCATATACTTCTCACAATGTGCTACTTGATCAGCCCTAATTGAATCCCCCATTTCACCATCATGTACATCATAGTCCTCTTCATGTATCACAAACATTTCTACTTCTACTTCATATAAACAATCATGAGCAATAGGGGCATGTGGACAAGTGACATCATGAGCATCTATATCATTGCATTCTTCAAGTGAGGAATATGCTTCTATATCATCCTCAGAAAAGCAATCACAATCTTCAGAGAAGCAATCAGAACTATCAACCTCATCATGATTCTTGTCACAAGAAAAAACATCACTACACAAACCATGTTCAAAATCTTCATAATGAATGCTTGAGGCTACACTTTCAGGATCATAATCACTAGTTTGTAATGAAAAATCAGCAACACATGCATTGTAATTGTTGATCACATTATGACATGGAGTAGCACTTTGTATCTCATTTACTTCTCCATTATCTAAGATATCACAAGAGAAGCATTCTTGCATATTTACTTTGTTATCATCACATGTATCATTTTCTTCATCACTGTTGTGTTGATCTATATATGTGTTGTTTGTGAGTTGGTCACAATGTTCATCTTCTAACATATGACAATATGGATGTTCTTCTTCTGACATACTCTTTTCACTTATTTGCATTGTCATCTAATTTTTCTCAAGAGGACAACTACTGTCTCCATTTTGAGAATCCACATTTTGTGCATAATCACACTTGGTTGATTCTACAATCCTTATCCAATTATGAATTTGATCAAAGCTATGGGGCTTCAACTCCTTTGGAAAAATACTCAGCCCAGATTCATAAATCTCAGAAAATAAATCAATGCACATAGAATCCTCAAGTCTGAAATCTTTGGGGACTTCTATCAAAGCATCCAAAAATATCAAAAATACTTTATATGGTGATTCTACCTCATGTCTCTTCATTTCATATAACTCTTGTACTAAAGATGTTTGATCAATAGTGCTCAAATTTTGTTAACACTCAACTTGGAGCTCACTATGATCTTCATACTTTGATGATGGAGAAATCATTATAGTAGAAGCATTGTCATATTGAAAATCATTTCTATTATCTGATTCTTGAATTCTATTTGCATGAGGTGTGTTGGGATAACCAACACTTGCAGCCAAATACCCTTTCATCATTGAGTATTTCAAGTTGTTCTCAATATCCATGACATTTTGATATGTCTATTGTAATGTTGCGGGCTCTTTATCCCTTAATAGATAGCTCATCTTGCTATCAAATGCACCAAGATACACAACCAAACATTTTGCATCGTTTGGCCTTATGTGTTCAAGGATATTTCTTATTGCCTTTGCAAATCAAATATTGAAAATAGAAACCAAATCATCTTTGTTTTTTATGGATTTCCATAAAGTTTTTCCTCACTACACTTGGATTTACCCTCTCACCAAATTTTTCAACAAAGGCTGCCATAAATTGATTCCATGAAGCTATACAACATGTTGGTAAATATGAGAACCAATCTCTGGCATCATCCTTCAGAGATTGAACAAAAAGCTTCATAACAACATCCTTATGGTTTACCTCATAATCCCCCATCACATCTATGAAGGTTTGCAGATGTTTATAGGCTGATTTTGAATTTTTCAGTGTGAATTTGGGAAGATATTTCCTAACCTTTTTAGGAATTAGGTTTGGGAAACCTTTAATGCCACTAAAAACCAATGGCATATACCTCTCAATAGAGAAATCCCTTTGAGGGCCTGATAAAGATGGTTTTCCCTGCATACTTTTACTTGCTACTTTTACTTGTTATTTCATAGAGAAATCCTCTAAAAGGTAGAATTCAAAAATATGACATACTTCTCAAATAATTATAGATATTACATATCAGAAGTATGAAAAGAACTACTACTACCATTCCCTTTCTTAGTGCTTAATTCACTGAATAGGGAATCCACATTTTTTCAAGACTTGAATACTTCTCATAAACTATTTTCAAACATAATAATACTTTGTTTAAATTTATGAGAATACCTAGAAACTTGGAGCAACTGTTAAACTTTCTTCTTGACTGAATTTTTTTTGTAGATTTGAGATTTTCTTCAAATCTTCAGCAGATTCTTTGGACAGAGTCGCCACCTCTCTTCACAGAGGACTAAACATCAAGTAGTATGAAGCTCCTTCAAAAAATAATTTTCTTTTGGGTCTTCTTCCATAGCAGAGTCACACAAATTCTTTGAAATTTTGCTGCAACAAACTCACTTCTAGGTATAAAAACTTCTCTATATCTGAACCAGATGTCCAAATTTACCAAACTCTTGACTCTGTGATGTAATAGTTTGCAACTGGAGATTCAAATTTCTCCCTAGCGGAATTTCCAATCTGTTGGTGACTCAGATGGGAAAACAAAATTTCTCAATAATTTTCAATCTCTAGTACAAAATATTGTAAAACTTCAATGACTTCTAAGGCAATATGATCTTCAAGTAAGTCCCCAGCAGAGTCGCCAATTTCTTGGTTCTCAAATCAATAGACACAATGAGTCCTAAAGAGTATCCACTCTCTCATATTCAAAATCAATAGGTTGATGTCACCAACGAATGAGATTTTGTCAGGGACTGAAATCTCCTACACTTTTGGCTCTATTAAATTAGGGAGGGTAATCCCAATCAGTTTTATTTATAGATACTTATGTGCTAAAGTATCAAATACACTGTAAATAGATGTTTCTCCTTTAATTGTCTGAATGACACAGTACCCTAAAGGTTTGGCTAACCTTCATAGTAGTGTTTAATTCAAAACTAAGAGATGTAGAGCATTAAATTCTACACACAAACTAACTGGGACTGATAAGTAATTTTGATTTAAAATTTGTAGTTGCTCACAATCAGTTTCAAGAAACTACAACATTAAGAGACCAATGCTATATCCTAGGGTGGAGTCATCTAAACCATATAATTCAAAACCTAACACAACATTCAATTTGTCATAATCATATCTATCAGATGATGCATTACACCATTGATATTCAACAACTAAACTAGTTATACTTAGCAATCATAGCACACTGTTGCATAAACCTTCATTCGTGTTACTGCAAATTAACTCATTCTTTGTATGAGAGTAATAACATCAAATAAACATATAGGGAAAGACAAGAAACTGAATAATAACAATCTTTGATCATTCATATTCAAAATTTATTCAAAGTGAACAATGGAGACAACTAGTCTAGAATGATATGTCATTTATATTCAACTATGGCTATATTGTTATTACATTCTTCATTCCAAAACTCTGATTACTTCAAAGACCTGAAAACTAGCAATATACATTAAATCCCTGTTACAAAATGTTCTCGTGAAAACTAAACAACGTGCAACCTCTGTTCAAAAACAAAAAATCTATACTTAAAGAAAGTGCAAAACCCTAAATGGAAATCTTCTGATGACACCTGGCACATTCAATTCTACAAATCAATAAATTCCTTTGCTTGCAGAACAATCTTCAACCTGCTCTCTGTTTTCTTGCTCCTCACTCCACTACCCTGCAATAGAAAAATATTCTCCATGGGAAGACTTCATCATTCTTCATCATTTGTCTTGCCCCGTAGCTGAAAGAATATTTTGTTTGTCGTGAAAAACTCTTTGCTGTAAAATCTTCATTTTCACCTTTTCACTTACCCTTCTTCTCACCCACCAATGAAAATCCTTTTATTTCATGTTTGTGAAAAAACTCATGAAATATTTTATCTCATTGCCCCATTCAAAGTTTTTATTTTAAAAACTTTATGAAGACTTTAAAAATTACAATGGCTGTAAAAATCATTTACCCATGAGTTTATATTTTAAATGCGCAACATTTAAATATTACTTTATTTACTCATGGGCTTTAATTTTTAAATTACTAGGCAATGAAATAATTTACTTGTACTGCACATTTCATCTCCAACAAAGAAAACTATTTGATTTTCACCTGTGAGAGCTTCAATTTATTTACTGGCTGCATAAAATCACAATACTCGTGCCTTTTACATTTTGATTTTATAATCATCTTTTAATTTCCAGCCACTTTTCACCACAACAAATAAAACTTTATTTTATTTGTGAAAAATTTACTTATGGCAGCCACCATCGCACTTCGCAAATGTAACTGGAAAAGCTAAAATTGATTAGCGATTGGCACAGAGGAATATACGATATTGTTTGCAACTTCAATGAACTCTGGAGGATTTAATTAATTTTTATCAGCTCCATTTACCCATGCAAATATATTTCATCATTTAAGATCTTCATTGAATATGTTCATAGTTCACAGGCCCACTGTTGTCGTGCACAAATTGTGAACTTTTCCCAAGACCATCACACATCTCTGATGTGAGAAGAGAAAATAAAATGAAATCAACGATGGGCGATGAAACATCACTCCATCACCGATACATTTTGGAAACAGTAACACCAAACAACGATGCACGATGGACACAACAACCATCACTCATCGCTAATTTGTTTCATCACTCTGGACTTACAACACGTGTTGCCTACCGGAGATCTTTGAAAAATTGTTAAAACTTGTATTTTTCTTCAAAGCCTTAATTTAATCCACCCAAATAAAGACTCATTGCTGGAAAACATGGCATCTCTGATATATTTCTTCATTTGTACTTCAAACTAGGCGATGAGTTTTTTTTGTAACTGTGAAAGCCGTGAAAGCCGCTTATGGACTAATTAGAAGCAAGAATTAAACTTGCTTGTCTTCCAAAACATTTGAATTACATTTCCAATTTTCCCTAAATGCATTTTTCCTATTTGTATAATGTTTAAAATATTCAGAAATATTTTAAACATAAGCATTCAAAACTTTAGAAAAATGCAAATTTTAATTACGCCTATAGGCCAAATGGAAAAAATTCACTGCAGACAAACGTTGACCCCTGGAGCCAATATGTTTTGCATGCGGATATAATCAATTATTTAGAGAAAACCCATTTCCTCAAATTTTTCTCAGCCCTTAAAATTCGGGTACCTCTTTTGTAAACTGGCCCCAAGGACATGTTTACCACACCTGAAATGCATAAAAATAACACATCATATGACCTCTATTTTTGAAGAAAATAGAGCTGTAAAGGTTTTAGACCAATCATGAAATGGGTTGTCCTTAGATTTTGAAAATTTGAAAATTTTTGGGACACCATTTTTGGCCATGTTGCAGTTAGAAGATGATTAAATAACCCATCAGAACTTATATTAGGAGTCTAAAACTAAGTAGGCATGTAGACAATTGAACCAAGAAAGCAGTGTAACAAACAAATAAGCAAAATGGATCATGCGGTGAAAGATATCAATCCTCGAAGTTGCCTTCTCAGACTTCTTTGAAAATGTTGATTGTAAAACCCTGAAAAGTTCGTTTGGAATGGGCTTTGAAAAGATAGCAAATGAAGAGCTGGGGGGCTACAAACTGGCAAAGTGGTAGATGATTATATAGGAAATCATGGGGAACATTCACTTTGATGTGTAGATCATCAGGTAACCAAATATAAATTCAAATGTAGGGGTACTTTTTTGCAGATTTACACAGTTCAATTTGCAAATTTGAACAATTTACAAACGAAATCAAGTTGGAAAACCTGAAAAATGGATTCACAGGGCTATGCCAACTGACATGAGGCTTCATAAAGATGCAAAGAATCATGGAAAAATATTAGTTGGGCTTAATATTTAGCAGGCAGAAAGATACATCACAAAGATGGCCTACTCAGAAAGGTGCAACATGTGTAAACATCAAACCAACTTCTAGACTTTGCAACCAAGACTTCAAAAACTCACCAAAACTGATCCAAGGAGGCTGCAAATGGTCACACACCATCTTTGATAGGTGCTAAACACTTCCCCAAAGTGATTTTTCATGACAATTTTGTTGGACTCAAGGAATACTGAGAGGAGGAGTGAATCAGTGTTCAACAAATTAAACCATTTACAATACATAAAAAAAAATAAAGATGCAAGAACATGAACAAGATGATCAAAACACCATAACACCAATATTTTTACGTGGAAACCCTTTTAGGAGAAAAACCATGGTGGAGATTAATCCACAATTTATACTCTATTAAAAGTATGAATAAAAGGGAATGCACTTGCATTCAGGCACACTGCCTAGCGCTCACTACTCGAATTAAGAAAGGTTCACTGCCTTAAAAAATGTTTTTGATTACTAAAAAAATTGAACTAAGAAGGTAACATGAATCTGATTTTGAACCTTCTGACTGATTCTGCAATTCGCTCTGCTCTGCTTTGCCTTAATTCACAACAATTTTCTTATGTTCAAGCAAAATTTACTCAACTGATCTTTTGATATTCTCTCATACATCTATTTTGCTCTTTTTGCACATTCACACATTCTCATCACTTCATCCTCTCTTTAAAAATGAATTGCCAATCTCACATATATATATCTGCTAGCAAATATTTTAATTACTTAAGTCGGCTTCAACAAAAACATGAAATATCCTTCAATGGTCAGCTCAAATCACAAGTTATATTTAATGCACACCCACAAAGGTTGGCTAAGACATAGTTGGGACCCAAAACAATATTCTGAAACTTAGAAACAATTAAACAACTAATCCTTATACATTCGCGACATGCTACATTCATTGAGTCGGCCACAATGAGCGAATAAACAAAAAATCATTCTACCAAATCTCCTAACTCATACACTGATTGTTGCAACACCACAAAACTTACCAATAAGGTAACATACATGCTTAACAAACTTTCCTGGGGATCCACAACACAAAATGATGATCCGGTGAAGCATACAAATCGACTAACTAACCAGATACCTTGTTCTTCATGCTTTCTGTCGGTAACACACTATCTTCTACATTTCCTACCGGTATAAGTAGATCCTAATCTGTGGACCGGGATAATGACTTTAGTTTCCATCAATGACAACACTAGAAGCCACATGCCATCAAACAAGTCATATGCCAACAATCTCCCCCTTTGGCATTGATGGCAACACTTAGTGAAAAATGACTAAGTGTTGGAACCAAAACTCAAAATTTCAAAACACAACAAAACACTGCTCCCCCTTAGAATTTCAAGTAATTTTTTAGTGCTCTCCTCCCCCTTTGAAATCAATGATAAAACTTTACTACTTACTCTCCTTTTTTTGCACTTTCTCACCCTTTTATTGATGCAAAAATTGATCAAAATTTGAGAAATTACAACTGTTGCACAAATCAGAGAATGATTTTATACTTATCCTTTATCTCTGAAATAAATTTCTTCCAAGCATCTACAACAATCCTAATAATTATTAACAAATTGTTGTTTTCTGATGTTCGGTTGATGATCTAGATAAGGGATTCTAGAATTGTAATCGCTTCTTCCAACTTCTCTCCTTTCTTCAGAATCTCAATTTGCTGCTCCAATCTACATTCAATTAGATCCTTCACTTTCCAAAAAGTGTCCACAAGAGTGTTTCTGACAAAGTGAACCTTTGCATGCTTAACTTGCAACTCATGAATCTTTTTTTTGACTGCTCCATCCTGGTCTTAAAACATATTGTAATCCTGACCAATTTTGATCAACTCACTCTCAATTTTCTCTAGCTTGTCCTTGTATTTACCAACCACATGAGGCCACCAAAGACAATAATTGTAGAACTTATTTGTTGAGTCAATGCATTTCCTTAACACATTCATTTTCTTTTTTAGTTTGGCGAAAGATAGCCTAAATTTCTCCTTCAGATGTAAAATTACTTCTTCCTCTTTCCTATCCTAAGGAACAGAGGCCATAGTTTCCCTTAATGCATTCAATCAATTCTTCTGGAAGTACATTCTGAAAAATTTCCAATTCGATGTTATCGTGCACAAAGTATCTTCCTAGAGTGTTCTCAATGAAGTCCTGTTCATATGATGGTCCATTTAACCATATGTTAGAAATATTTTGCATTCCATCTTCCTCCTAAACAATCTATAGTATCTTTGCTTTGAATAAAGCACCTTCTTCATTGCTTTCTTCTACTATCATCACATCTAGTTCAACTAATTCCAGTTCATCTCTTGGAGTGTAATCATTAAAATCTTCATCTGGTATATCCACAATTACTTTTCCTTTTTCTTTAGTTCTTAGAGATTTGTGTGTCAGGGAAATGTCATCAACAAACTCTAGATCCCTTTTATGCTTCTTCTCCACCTTACCAGAAGATGACCCAACTTCAACTACTCTTACCGGAAGAGAGATGCCAACGATTCCAAACTTTCTCAACAACTCTCTAAAGAAATTTTCATAAACTTGCTCACAATTTTTCAGAGTATTGAAATGTTTAAAAAATTCTTACAAACGAGTTCATTTTCCTTCCATACCACATCATCATTTTGAGGCAAGCAATTCAGAAAATACATCATAATACATATAACTAGGGTACCAAACCTAAAGGGATAGTATGCATATTTCATCAATTGCATAGTTTCCATCAATTGATCCTTTTGTAATCCACATAGATCAAAGTATTCATCTTCCATTATCATTTTGTGAGTGATATATATTGCACTTGCCGAGGTTGATCCTTCCCTATTTCTGAAGAAAAATTTATATGAAATTTCATGTGCAATGTACCTCATTATTGGATCTTTTGTTGTTGAAATTACTAGAGGCCTTTGATCACTTGATTCTGAATCTTCTTTTTCAGAACATCTCCAATATTGCATAATCATGTTAGATTTTTTATCACCTCTTTTGAAATTTGATAGGGTTTATCTACAGTAAGGATATCATCATCCAATCTGCTCAAGATAAACCTAACCACTTCTGCGACACACTACATTCATTGAGTTGGCCACAATGAGTAAATAAATAGAAAATCATTCTACCGAATCTCCTAACTCGTACACCAATTGCTGCACCACCACAAAACTTACCAATAAGGTAACATACATGCTTAAAAAAAATTCTTGGGGATCCACAACACAAAATGATGATCTGATGAAGCATACAGATTGACTAACTGACCGAATACCCTATTCTTCGTGCTTTTTGTTGGTAACACACTGTCTTCTACATTTCCTACTAGTATAAGTAAATCCTAATTTGTGGATCGAGATAATGACTTCAATTTCCATCAATGACAGCACTAGAAGCCACATTCCATCAAACAAGTCATATGCCAACAAATTCATGGGTGTCAAATTTATAGGCTCTCAAATTGGGCCACTTAGGCTTATTATGCAGGGTACTTCTGAGTGCATTAGGAAAAATTTTACATGGGCCCTCAAAAATCTAGCCAATTCTTTAAGATCCCAACAGATGTGACATGTGAGGAATTAATTAAATATATTATTTATTTAATTCTTTGAGGAAAAGGTGGATAAAGGTTAAGGTATTTAATTATTTAACTAGATACCTTAAGGATTTAGAGGACTTTAGGGGTATTAATTAAATAATAGTAATATTACTTAATTAATGTAGACAAGAGGATATTTAGATGAAAAAGGATAAATTTGACCAAACGTAAGTGGCCAAATTTAAGTGTCTACATTTTTCCCCTTCTTTGAGATGATCTTACGAAGTAGCATCATTTCAAAGAAGATTAAAAGATAGCACTAGGAAGAAAATGATTAGATTGGGAAAGATGCCCTAGTCATTCAAAGAGATGACTAGGAAGAAGGGTGATAGGAGTAGATGAAGGATTAGGGATTGAGGATGCCCCCTCGAGAGAATATGCAGGTTCAAGAGAACCCAAGTGTGCTCTCGAAATGGATGAGATGATGAAAGGGGAGATGAGGAAGATGATGCGAAATGATGGATAAGAGAGGATGATAATTGATAGGAGATTGGGAAGAGAAGATGAGAAGAAATGAAGCACAAATAGATACAAGGACAAATGTGATGTCCCATTCAAGCTACAAGCTGAAATGGGTTGATGATGGAGGGAGTGTTATTGAGGATAGGGAAGGATACATCCCAATGGTGATGATGAGAGTGTTGTTGACGAAGGAAGGATACATCCCAAAACAACACAAAATAATAAGGAAGGAGACATCCTAATGATGATGATGAAAGTGTTGTTGATGAGGGAAGGATACATCCCAAAACAACACCAAAGGATAGGGAAGGATACATTCCAATGATGATGATGATGATGATGAAAGTGTTGTTGATGAGGGAAGGATATATCCCAAAACAACACAAAAGGATAGGGAAGGATACATTTGCCTAATGATGTCGATGATGAGGATTGGATCAAGGCTTGTAGCAAGGTTGGGAATAAGGACAAGGATGTGATTAGATGAGTTTTGCTAGATTGAATGGATTAGGATAGATATGTTGAGGATGAAGAAAGTGGAGGAATGAAAACATATAGGATAGATAGATGAGGAGAGTGATGATAGAGAAAGGGATAGTAACCAAATCAAGTAGGTTAATTGTTATGTATTATACTACCATGTAAGGAGCACTTTATTTGATATAGCATGAGATACTATGCACCAGGGTATGAAGAACCAAGGTGACTTCGTATCACATGCATGGGACTGGCACAAAAAACAAAAGGTTAATCCAACATCCTAAAGTCACAGGGACTTTGGTAGGGCCAATGTTTGAAAACCACAAACACAAAGGATGCCCCAGCATAACACAAGACCACAAGGATCTTGGATGGTACTACGCAGGACAACCAAGCATACAACAACAAACAAAAGATCAAGATATTCCCCTATGTTTACCAGTCAAAGCGTACCATAATATGATGGATCATGGCAACCTTGACAAGGTATGATACGAAGATAAAATGATAAAAAAAATGTCAAAAGTATGACAAGAAAACAATCAATTTCAAATGTCCTTTGCCACAAGATCAAAAAGTGGATGGGATGTATGTGGTCTGATGAGGAAGGATGCATCTTGTTAAGACCAAAGATGGAAACTAAACTAAAAGATCAACATGACGCAGGATACTTGAGACCAATTGAACCTCATGATACTAGTTAGTGGATCTCATTTGTTAAGAACTAGCTACATAAGGACATAACTTTATGACACAACACAAGACACAAGAGACAAGAAACAAGATAGACACAACCTAAATACCTAGGGGCTCAGGGGTTGATCAAAGATTATCCTTGCCTACGTGAAAGCGTAAAGCCCTTGTAGTTTGATAAAAGACCATGGATAAAAGTAGAAAGGGGACAATGGAGAGAAATGATGGAAGACAAAGAACGGATGAAAAAAATCCCCGAGGGAACATCAAATGATCGACCTTGCCTATGTGAAAGCACAGAGGCAACATAGGTCAAAAAAAGGCCAATGAATGACCATGGATAAAGGATGACGAGATGGCCATAATAAGTGGATAAAAAGATGGAAATGATATGATGAGACAATATAGACCTGGTGGATAGGATGGTGGTGATCATGTGTAGCTCAGGAATGGGATAGTTATCCAAATCATCAAAAGATGGATTGGGAGGATGATATGATGGAGAGATGAGTGATGAAAAGTGATAGGAGATTGGAAAGATGTGTGAAAGAAGTGGGAGTGATGACAATGAGATAGATGGCATTGGGTTGCATGGGGGGAACCCTATAGCCAAATACCAATGATAAGGGATTATGAGATGGAAGGAAAATAGGGATAAAGGGATGGATAGGTAAAGATAAGGAGATGAAAAGATGCTAGGAGGGATGGATAGAGGGATAAGGATTTGGATGTGGAAAAGGTTACTGGATAGATAAGGATGGGGAGATCGAGGGGATGATAGGATCGATGAATGATATCTCCAAGGACTATGGTACAACGTCAGAATATGCCCCACCCTAGATATATCATGTATGATGAGGCAGGAGGGATGGAAGGTAAAAGGATGGGAAAATAAGGGAGTGAGATGGGTATGGATAGGATGCATGGATAAGGAAGGGAGATTTATGGTATCATGCCGGGTGGACAGGGAAGGTAGATGGATGTGGAAAAGGAATATAGTAGTGTACGGATGAAGGGAATGCATACCAAGAGGTGTCCAAAGCATGCATAGATAGGTGTCCTTGTCTTTATCAAGATCACAAGGATGGAGGGATGGGAGATAAATAGGATATGTCAGGTAGGATGTGAAAGACAGGTGGGATGAAGGGGATGTATAGCATGAAACTACCCCCTAGTGTGGAAAGAAACGGATGGGGATTTAAACATGATGATTTTTTTCTAGGTTTTCATCATGGTAATTATCCAAGGCACTTGTTTTCCAATTTTCACCATTGGACAAATTATTTCTTTTTACTTTTTTTTTGTATTTTTGACTTTTTTTTTGGATTTTTGACTTTTTGACAATTTTTTACTTTTTTTTGGTATTTTTAGATATTTGGATAGCAGGTAGATGGAGATGGATAAGGATGGGGATGGGGATAAGTGGATTTGGAATACATGTGATAAGGAGATGAATGAAGGACTCAAGCATCAAGTTCCATATGAGTTATTAAGAACCCATGTGTGAAGTGACTATTGGATGTTGGTACAACCTTATTATGATAAATGGATTATGCAAGAGGATGGATTAAAGGGATTTGATGTGAGAGATATATGGGATAGTGGATGGGCTATTGGAAAGTGTATGGGTGGAATGAATGGGTAGATGTGTGATGGGGAAATGTTTTTAGGACCAACATTGACACATATGGCGAAGGATGTGAAAGGATGGGAGGATTAATGGAGGAGATGGGATAGTAAATTTTGGGACATAAGGGCCCAACATAGATTTAGGAGATGGAGGGTGTGTATGATTAGATTTTGGATTAGAAACTTTGGATGTTGTTATAGATTTTTCATTTGAAGGCATTGCATCTTTTTTCTTTGGGATCCACATGGTTTTGAGTTTTTCTTTGGTGGGACTTCGTGGCCTATGGGTTTGATTTGGATTTTGGATTTGATTTTTCTTTTCTTCAAAATGTCTTTTCAAGGGAACATGAGGGGCTTTAGATTCATGTGGATGTTTAGATTTATGAATTTTTACTTTGGCATCCAAAGTGCTTTTAATAGCAACGAGATGGGTACGAGGAGATGGATGACATCAAGGAAACATGAATGGAGTGATGGAGTTTGGATTTTAGGGATGATATGTGGATGAAGGATGTGTAGGTACGTTCCTTTGTTGATCCCGATTAAGGAACATGAGAGTGGGATGTTTATGATGGGTGACATGGATAGATGTGTTAGGACTTTAAAATTTTGAAAATTTTATAGTAGCCTAGATTTATAAACTCCACAAGATAGCTGAATTTTGAGTACAAAATTGCTTTAATCCATTCCATATATCATATTCCCCAAGTAATCCCATCAGATTTGATCTTTTGAAACACCAAAATCCCTCTGATCATCATTGAGAAAGAGCTTTTGAATAAGTAATCATATCGGTATGAGTAGGTCTATGTCTCTTTGACCCATAAGCCATAATCTTTCAATTCAGGTGTTTCTAGAATATCGGCAAAAGATCAACATTGTCACATCAATCAATAACTTAAGAGGATATGTATTCGGGAAGACAAGGCTTTTTGTTTCATTGATGAAAAGTTATCGGCAAGAAAAATGCTATTGGAGTAAGATCTTCAAGTCACCTCGAGCATACATGTAATGCTGATGGAATTCCATTGGAAAGATACCCACTTTGTCTCATTGATGAAGAACAAAAGAAACATGTCTGGTAGACATGTGCTATCGAAATGAGTTTCAGATGTCTTTTCAACACAATATGTCACGCCAATGAATTTTCATCAGAGAGAGTCTTGCCAACTCATATGAAGGAGGAGGATGATACATCGGGGATACTTGTAACATCAGTCTAACCTTCAAATATTTTAGTGATACCTATTATCTTGCCAATGGAAATACAAAAAGATTAAAAGTTCATCGGTAGGAGTGGTAATTGGTCTCCCTGACCATATAAGATGCCTAATGAATGTTTGGCTTGATTCAAATGTATAGATCATCCAGAGTTTAAAATTTCTTGCCAATATGATCACCTGATTTGATAGTGGGAAATTCAAAAAACTTACTACACTCATGCTGAGACCTAAGCATTAATGGTTGCACGGATACACACTGAATAGATAATCCTCTGAATCAAAGAAGAATAATTAAGGAATATTTGTAGGGTTGGCAGCGAAAGAAATGGGAGAACGGAAAGGAGCCAGAGACTTTTGTGAAAACAAAGATTTTCAAGTAAGCTTATAAATTCTCTACACTTGTATTTCAAATATTGTCGATTTGATAAAATAAAATGGAAGGTTCAAGCTTTGGAAAATCAAAAAGTAGAAGGCAGGGTGAGGGTAGTCATCCTAAGGGAAAAAAGAAAAATATTGAGAATAAGGATGAATCATAAATAGTTGGAAGGAAATTGAATCATGATCTTATTGAGTAGCTACCTGGCTAAAGACCTAAAACCAGGCATTCTACACAACTTAGGGCAGATGTGGATAAATTTGAGGACAAATGCAAACACATTAGGGGATGTGTGGACTTCAATTCGGGGGTATGAACTATTTATGTTCCACTATCATAGTAGGGATAGGTTCGAACTGGTGTGCAATCCTTGGAAATTCAACCTAGGAAAACTAGTTGTCCCAAATGTGTTTGTAGACGTGGAACTACTGAAACTCTTAGTTTCCCATTACAACCCAAAACTCAAGTATTTTCAATTCATTGCATAATCCTTTCATACATGTGTCAGAAGCTACAATTTCTGAAGTTTTAACTTAGATTGTTGTTGCATAGACCAAAGAAGGATGGAAGTTTGGTTCCACTGGATGACGATGACGGGCCTCCATTTCATGTAGAATTATTTGAGACTTGTTTGAAATATACATACTTCTCAGTATGTCAGGTGTTGGGGATGGGCGCTCCTGAGCTTATGTTCAGTATCACAATGCCAGGTGCTTTGACTATGCTCCATACATCTTCAAAGGAATTGATTCAAGGCTAATGGAAATACGAAATGGATCCCCTATTTTACATTTCAAACAATACTCTATTTTTATACATATTGTAGTGTATTATGGACAAGAATTGGGAATGTGGTTAGATGAGTTGAGGATTACACAGTTTGATAGGGAAGGTAAATTGTTACCTATTCAGTTATGGACTACTATTTGGGATAGCAGGTTTTTGAGTTCAAGTTTTGTGCATTTTGAAGAATATTGTGTTAAACCATTGTACAAATTATTCAACCATTCTTGTGACTATGTGTTCTCTAATGATATAAAAAGGTTCCTTAGACCTAAATATTTCAATGGAACTATTTGTCATAATTGGGGAGATTGTTATTGTTTTGCAAATGCTACTGTGATCAGAGTGTATGGTTTTGAAGATACACTGTTGATCTTGCCTAAGACATCACCTGATAGAATTTCCTACTTGGAAATTGTTAGGCAAATGGATTACTCAAGTGTAATGAATTTAAGTTCCTTTGGAAAATAGGCATTTATTCCAAGCACTTTGTGCTTTGGAGATTTCACTATATTGTCAAATGAAGGATATGATTTGATTATGAATAAGATATTACATTTCAATTTGAAGAGAGATCCACCACAAAAAGGGTTTGATCCAGAGGGATACATTGACTTTGCTAGGTAAAAGATGAATTTAGGAGGGTATGATCATATAACTTATCAATTTGATGATTTGATCAAAAATTTGAAAGAGAAAGAAGCTGAGAGGTTTGTTGATGAACATAACAAGGTAGTAGAGCAGAAAATAAAAGAGACACAAGACATGGAATTGTTATCTTCTAGAGACGAGGCATCTGGTGATGAGGGATCTCAGGGTTCTACTGATAAGATCTCCAAATTGAAGACAAAGGATTATAAGCTTCCTCTTAGAGAACCAAAAATTGAAGAAGGTTTAGACACAAACACAAGGAAAATGGCTTATATATATTTTGTAGTTGATGACGAGTTTGTGAAATCTCCAGAATTCAGAGGTTTCTTATATAAAAAGAAGGGAAAATCCATAAGAGAATCTATTGGAAATATAACACCAAATAATGAGGAGCAATTGTTGAATAATTTGAAATCAAGTGTGGAAAAAGAAATAAAAGATATGACTCCAGAGAAGGGGAGAAAGTTGTTAGAAGATTCAAGTGTCATGATTTTCCCAGGATTGGATCTAAATTTTTCTCTAGTTTTTGATAGTTTCTTAAAGGACAATAGTGCTACACATAAGCTTAGCCCTGAGGGAGGGACAAAAGTGTACACAGGGTCAAAGTATAACCATGATGAAGGTTCCCTTATGATTTGGGCCTTGTATCCACCACATAAGAAGTCTATTGTTATTGACACTGAGAAGGATTTTGGACATGTTATGACACTAAAATTTGGAGAAGTTGATCTTGTGGCTACAACTGAGATTGGTATAAATGTTGCCAAGCTAAATAAAGCCCAAATCCAAATGTTAATAAAAGAAAAAGATATGTACAAAATAAATAATGAAAGGATACTTAGGTAAAATGATCACCTGAAGGATATGGTTAAAAACACATTGAAAGGATCCACTGGGTTTCTGATGCAAGGAGAAAGTTCTCAAACAAGGAACAAGTGGGAAGGGTTAGATGTATACTCTCAAGGAAAATTTGATACACTTTCTGTAGTGATTAGAAAGAGACAGGCCAACTTGATGATTTGGTTGAGCAAGCTTTGGGAAATTCACTCAAAAAATTATGTTGCAGAGAAGGAGCATAGCAACATTAGTGACAAAATCCAAGAGAAATTTTAGGAAATATAGAAGAGGGATCCTCTTGATAATGAGGCTATCAAAACTGCTAAGGAGATCATGAAAAAGCACAGAGGTTACCATGAGGAACTTCAAGGAGATGAAAAAGGATTAATTGATGTCACAAAAGAAGGAATACCAACATTGTTTGAAAATAATGGAAAAACAAAAGAAAAGGTCAAATGGATTAAGGAATGCAAGTTGGTGTTACAAAGGATTCTGGAAACAGCTACAGGAAAAGACTTGACATTAGATGAAGCATGCGAGAAAAATGAGAAAATGGTGAACACTGAGATAACAGTCAGGAATGCATTGGGAGATGTTGATACTCATCAAAGACGGGATTATTTGGACCATTTGTCAAAAGTTCACTTATGGCTAAATAGAGCCTAATTTTTTTGTTTTAATTATTGTTAGTTATAATCAAAAGACATGTAATTTGATCTAAAATTGGTTTCCTCTCGTATAAATAAGAGAGAGAAAGACCATTAGAATTCATTAGATTAGATATAAAAAAAGTAACAGGCGAATAGGGATAATGTCTACATTTCAAAACACCATGATGCATGTATAAAATTTTGGAGGAATCAATGAAAGAACTCTAATTTTGTGGTGTCCTGGTATCAATTGTTTGTTGAATTAATTGAAAATATTATCAAGTTGTCTCCAAGGTTGATATTTTTGTGTTATTTAAATTGATATATCAAGTATATACTCAATTTATCAATGCACATTTGTTGTAATTGTGTGGTATGATTAATTGGTTCTTTCAAGTAAAGATTATATCCTTCTAGTCATTCACAGTAATTTGGAAGTGTCATTTGGATCACTAATAAGAACCTAGTAATTACATTCTTGCATGTTTATACAAGTTTTACACTAATATTGGTATGCCAAACAATTAGAATTTCTGCCAAATACAAGCCCCTCATCTTTGACTTTCATCTGACTTTGTTTTACCCAACAAGGCACTGGTCTCACCCATTTTTATTTAGTTTTACCATATCAAATTCAAACTTCACATCTATTAACTGAACATATTAAATTTTACCTTGATATTTCTTATATAATTCATACCAATTAGAGTAAAAAATCATACACAAGACTCCTCTGGGAATAAGTAGTTATAAAATTTTGTCACTTCCACATAAGTGAGTGGTAACTCTGATAAAATAAAATACACATCAAACTATCACAATAGTTCACAATATGTAAGGTAGAGGATCCCTATATAAAGGAGGTCCTAGTGACAATAGTAAATGGACACACAAGAATGATAAAGGTAAGAAGGTGTATGATGAAATGTGCATGAAAAATAAGGATAAAACATCAAAACAACATTTTGAGACATATAATCACTACAATACATTGACAAATGAAAATAGCTCAGCTAGAGAACCTTGTACTCCTGAATAAAAAAGGAATCCTTTTTATAAGTTAGATCCTCAGAAAGAGGAAGAATTCAAGGCTGAAATTGAGGCAGAAAGAATCAGGAGACAACATGAATATGATCATGGAATGGAAGGAAATCAAAATGAGCCTATTGATATTGTAGCCCCTAAAGAACATTATGAATTCATGACTTAGGAGGAATTAGATGCACACTTGGAGTATGAAAGACAAAAAATGGAATGATCAAAATTAGAATACGAATAGAGTCTCCAAGTGATAAAAGAAATAGAAAATTTGAAGCTGCAAAAGGCCCAATATAATGCTCAGATAGCTAGCCTCCCTAAATATGTACCACCCCATAGGCAAGGGAATAATAATGCAGGACCTTCAAATCCACCAAAAGCACAATAAAATAAATCAGGGAATCAATACAGACCCCCAAATGTTCCACCTAAAAATCCATCACAACATCTACGTGATTAGCTACCCCATGGCCAACAATATATGCCACCACCCCAAGTACAATATAATAATCCCTTATATCAATACCATCATCCTCAAAACCCACCTCCTCAAACATACACAACTATGATCAGACAATTTGATTTGGCAGGATTCCAAGTATATCCTTACCCTATGGACAACAGTTGGAGAGGTCTTGTCCCAAAATTCATAGGAAGTAGTGAAATCACCGCTGAGGAGCACTTGAGAAGTTGTAATGCTTTTATTTAAGATCTAGATATGCAGTATGAAGATGTACAAATGAGGTTGTTCATGATGTCATTAATTGAAGAAGCTAGAGATTGGTTTAATACTTTACCAACAACCTCTATTGATTCCATTCAAGAGTTTCATGATCAGTTTCTTGAATAGTATGAGAACCAGTGTGCACCAAATTTTTCCTTGCATGAACTAATAAGTATCCAAAAAAATCAAAATGAGTCAGTCTATGACTTCAACCAGAAGTTCTCCAAATTACATAACAAGATACCATTGGGGTCTAAGTTGGCAGACCCTGCAACATTGAGAATTTATTTGAAATCATTTGATCTAAAGACTAGATATAAGCTTAGAAATAGGTGCCCCAGAGATTTAGCTGAAACTCAGAAAATAGCATTAACTATTGAAAACAACAAGAATGTTGTTGGGATGATTAGTAAGAGAGATAATCCTAGGGTTCCCCAACACTTCAATAATCCTCAACATAGGAAAGAAAATACATATAGGAATGAAAGGCCTAGGCTGCATGATATTCCTTATAACTAGATGGAAGATGGATAGGTCTAAAAGTAATGAAACCCCTGATCCTTTGAAGAAGAGAGGAGTGCATATGGTAAACAATAATCCTTGGTGTCAAGTTTGTGGCTTGCCACATTCCCCTGACCATTGTATTGTAGCTCAATAAATACAAGAAGAGGAGATTCCAGTGGACAATAATGATGAAGATATCACAATTTATTTGGCTTCCCACACCCTTCATCCCATTGAGTAGGAACATTAATCTTCAAAAGAACAAGGGTACGAGTATGATGTTGATAACCAGAGATACAATATTCAAATGGCTAAACAACAAGTTTTTTTCTGATGATGAAGGAAGCAATGATGAACAATGTTTTGTTAATACACCACCTTAGTCAAATAAATACAGTGTAAGAAGACTAATGGAGGAAGAAATTAAGAAATTTATCATTGCTGCAGTGGAACATGCAAAAATAAAATATTGGTTGAGAAACAAAACAATAAATGAAGATGAGGGTGTCCCAAGAGGGATATTTGTGAAAGATCAAAGGGAAAAATAGGGAGCATGAAAAAAGATAGAAAATAAGCATCCTAATAAGAATGTGCAAAAGCATGTTCAGAAAGAGGAAAGCAAAGAGTTGCATAAAAATAAACAAAAACCTAATGACACAAACAAAAGAGAAAAAGAGGAGAACAAGGGAGATTCGCTTGAATAGAAGAAGATGATCAAAACAGAAAGTGCCTCTTTTGATTTTACACAAGCTTTATCCTAGGTAAAGATGTTTGTACCATTGCTTGAAATGATGAAAATAAAAGAATATAGGGACAGTGCAATCCAACTAATATCTAATGGGAATAGTAGGAGTACAAAAACTGATAGAAAATTCATTACTAACAATAAGTAGGGAGATGTAAAAGTTCCTGATCAGGTTTGTTTAGGTGATGCATTAATCAATCATCCACAAGTTGATCCATTATTCACTACATTGCTTATAAACAACAAGTTGGCTAGAAATTGTATGATAGACTCAAGCATTGCCATCAACATCATGCTAGTAGGGGTCATGAAACAAATTAGCATGTGAGTAGACATTACAAGTAGAAAATGTTATGCTATGGATAGCAGACCCATTCTAGTGGTGGGAGTCATGAAAGATGTGGAAGTAAAATTGGCTACTTATCGACAAGCAACTTATATTATTGACATAATTGTGATTGATACACCTCCTCATTTTGGGATACTTTTATCAAGATAGTGGACTGCAGTAGTTGCGGGAAATGTACAATTTGACTTGTCATGTGCCACACTACCAGTCAATGGTGAAGAAGTTAAGTTATTTAGAGAACCAAGAATGAACCATATTGTGGATTATGTTCCTCAAGAGCAGATAAATTGATTTTGTGATGTGGATTTAGGGAGCTTCAGAATAGAGCCTTCTCATCATGAATTAACAAACACTGGCCCAATTGATAGACATGTTTCCAAGAATGAGCACAGTGTGTGGAAAATGTATTTTGATGGAGCATGTAGTCAGGAAGGCAATGGAGTTGGGGTAGTTTTTTTTTCACCCAAAGGTATCACATTCAAATATTTTTTTCTGTTGAATTTTGAATGTACAAATAATGTGGCAGTGTATGAGTCTTTGTTGATTGGTTTAAATATGGTTGTCAAACACAAGATTAAGCTACTAACTATTATGGGAGATTTTGAGTTGATCATTTTACAAGTCAAGTCGAAATATGCTACAAAGAAAAAAAGCTTAAAACAATATAGAAATGCCATGTGGGATACAATTGAATTATTTGATGATTTTTCAATTGAATGGATAGACAGATCAAAAAAATTGATGGCAGATTTCCTAGCTAATATAGCCCTAAAAAGAGATGATATCACCTTGGTTAGAGTATCTCAGGTTGAATTCAAAACAAGGCCTATTATCCCTGATAATATATATAGTTGGAAAGTTTTCAATGATGACATTGATCTCATAAATTACTCCATTGTATAGACTAGTATGAAGCTCAGGAGATCGACTTTAATGCTTTTGTGGAAGAAATAGATGGGAAACAGACTGTGCTTGGGAAAGAAGTTTTGTAGCTCAAAACTAACAAACTTCCCAAAGGACTTGTGGCACTAGAAAGGATATATGATAGAAATGATCATTCTCTCATAAAGCATACACCAATAAAGAGAGAATATGTTGAAGAAGTCAATCTAGGGATTGAATTAGCACCCAAAAAGGTATATATTGGAAAGAAAATAAGTCCAACAATTAGAAGAATGTTAATTGCATTATTAAGAAAGTAAAAACATGTTCTTACATGGTCTTATGAAGATCTCAAGGCATATAGAAAGGACTTATTCCAACATGAGATTCCATTAAAACTAGACACAAAACTATTCAGGAAAAAGCAAAGACCTATTAACCGAACTCTGGAACCAAAAATGCAAGAGGAGCTGGAAATCTCAAAGATGGAGGAATTATCAAACCCATTAGACATTCAACATGGGTCTCAAACTTGGTTCCAGTAAGAAATAAAAATGGGGATATCCAACTATGTGTAGACTTCAAAAATTTAAATGTTTCCTCCCTTAAAGATAATGGAAAACAAAACCTTATGGGAAACTCAGTTTAAGGGGGACCTCTTGCACTAAACTGAGTAACCTCCAGATTTTTAGAGAAGTCAACTTCTTCTATAATGGGGTTTGGAAAGGGAAAAGGAAGCAAATATAATAAAATGAAGTCTAACCTAAGGCGATGCGCCAAGACTTAATGATGGGCACGATAAATCATAGATTTAAGGGCCTGAATGGTGTTGTAGTGTTCCAGAACATCAGAGACTTAAGATTATAGCATAGACAATTCATTCATTGACATAAAATAACATTGCTTACATTCCTACTACAAAAAAGAGTCCTTAGACATGATCTAGGTAAACAAACTTGCATCCAACATATATAAAAGTTCTCAAATGAAGTGTCAAGACAATAAAAAACACAGTTCTCAGTTTGATCAAATAGCATGAAAAATAGAAAAGCTAAACAATTGGCACAGTCTGAGAGTTTTTTGCAATCAAATAAAACAATAATAAAGGCCTAGCATCTTTTACTAAAACCAGTATTTTTCTCCAATTCTAAACCCATTTATCATCAACAGAGAAAGTATATATAGCATGAGGACCTCCCACCACCTCAGAGAGTAGCAACAGAAAAGATTTCACAATCCCTGACAATGATGCAAGAATTAGAATATTCCAAAAGTTGTTACAATAGAATTGATCAGGAACCAAGCATCAGGTCATCCCAGGCACAGGTGCATCCTCTGGTATGATGGTGGTGGTCCCGACTAGGCCTGGTCAGACAAGTGTCACCCTCCTGAGCTAATGATAATGACACGTAGTGGCCAATAGCCTCATTCGGTTCATATAATCCATCACCTGCATATGAGATCCGTTGGCTAGGCACGTGGCAACCTTTGGATGCTCGTATGAACCACTTCTCCTTTGCCGTTGAGGATTTGCGTAAACGCCACATGTGTTGAAATGGCCAAATACTCCATCAATAATAAAGGGAACGATTACCAGTCAGGTGCAAAAGAGAAGCATAGCAGCATTTCACTGCCCGCAGTTGCTACTTCATTTCCATGCTGAAAGATTTGCGAACAGTAGACACATAGCAAGTGTACATCGTAGTTAGCAACCGTGGGGCCTGCCAAATTTTTTTTAGGAACGAGGGATTCGTGGTAGCATTTTGGAGCCCGATGAGGTGTCAAGGAAACAAGAACAAAAGTATCCCGCAGCCGCAGCACATGGAAGCATAGTGGAGTTTCCTAGGATGCGAAAGGAATGCTGAGACTCAGAGTTGTGAAGAGTAGACACGTGGAGCGGCAAAGCAAAACCTTGATAAAAGGCCAAGCAGACTTTGCGATGCATGGGCCGGTGCATAGAAAAATAAACCCAAAGGGAGCTGATTAAATATTTATTAACAACTTTTGGTGACTATTAGGGGAATTTCGACTAAGGAATGGAGAACCCAAAATTTCTCTAGTTTCATAGACCAAAGTGTCATCTCATTAGGTCAATGAAGTCAGAGATTGGAAAGAGCCACCTACAAAGGCGACCATTCATCCTCAGACGGTTTCACCATGTTGCGCAAATTCTCCCGTGCTCCTCTTAGATCAATAGTTTCTTTGTGAGGCAACACATTGGGTAAATCGACCCTTGCTTCGCAATGGAATAGTAGCTGTGAGAGTGGATGAATGAATCCCTCAATGTTGGTCACCATGGGAGGATGACTGAAATCCCTGAAAGCTTCTAAATTGTTTTCCATCTCTTTTATCTTTTTCGTAATCTGCTTCGTCATAGCAATAGAACCATCTTCAAGGAACGAGGACGGCAATCCCATCTTGCTTAACTTAGAAAAACTTCCCCATATGTTATCCAGTGTCTTACTCAGAACAGCCACAGCTGCTTTAGTGTGTTAGAAGGCGGAGTGGCAATGGATGAATTTATTTGTTGTTTGAGCAGCAGCATCCTGATCTTCAATACCTGCTCTAGCAAGGCTCTCATCAGAGACCGAGTATAGCTTGATGAACAGATCTTTTGTTTCAGGAACCTTCTCCAAGATGAACTACAATAACTGATCAACCATATCATGGGCCTCCTAGCTCAGCTTTGATTCCTTGGTGATGAATCAAAGGGTAGGCTGCAGTGTTAGGCAAAAGGCTTTAATTTTTTTCTAGTGGAAAATGTACAATTCCCTAACCAGCAGAATGATGCCTAACTATGTAGGGGGAGGTAAGAGAGTGCTTTTAAGAGAAGCAATCTCCGCATCCCTTGAAATAATGGCCTTAGCCAATTTTTCCCTTTTCCTTTTCTTGGACACTAGCTATTCCACAGAGCTGCTCATTTCTTTATTCTAATTTTCCTTGGCTCGGGAGTGATTTGACAAGTGTTTTTCCAGAGAAGACTTTGTCTCTCAAAGTTCTCCCTCTATTTGAGCTTTTAGGCCCTTAAATTCAGCCTCCTTTCCTTGCATTTTTTTCTCATATTGAGCTTGTTGGTGCTCCATCATTTCATTCTTTTGCGCCATTCCTTGACTAAACTCAAGGCGAAGCCACTCCAATTCTTCTTTCTTTAGTTGTAGATTCTACTCCGCTACCTAATTCTTAGATTGTAGCTCTTTTATCATGCAAGGGTCAGCAACCTGAGCATTCACAATCTCGCCCTAGAGTTTGTTCATCTCATCCTCTGCTGCTAGTGCCCTTTCCGTCATACAGGCAACATCTGCCTCAAGGGATTTTTCTTTTTTCTCCAAAAAAAACCCTTTCTTTTGTTCCTTTAAGCTGCTCATCCTTCTTCTTTAGCTGGCGGCTAGTTTTGAGGAAGTCGAAAGTGACTACCCATTGCATTTCCTCCATGATTTCAACCTTATCTTCTGGTTGAGCCACCTTCATGTCGAGTCCTACCGCATATATCTCATAATCTTCTAGGCGCATTTCCCCCTAAGGCTTGCTTACTCTCGGGTACATGGTCACAAATTTTAATTCTTGTCGGGCCTCATCCTAAAGAGTGCATTTTTGGCTTGGTGGAAGCACTGTCATCTTTTTCTTTTCACTTTTGCATTCTACTTGCTCGAGCCTCCTTTCCGCAATCAATTTGTGCCATAAACTCAACTAGCGACGAAACTAGTCCACATGCGAAAGGAGCACCAGAAGGTAGGGCATAGGGATAGGTAATCCTCATGGGCGGGGGCATTTGCTTCTTCTGGAGAGTGATAGTTTGTGGGAAGAAGTGGGGCACATTCCATAGTTTGGTTTGAGGCCCAACAGCAGGGCTAGTCATTTGTAATGACTAAATTGGGGAATCAGCAGTAGGACTCATTGGCTAGGATGGTGGAGGAGTTGGCAGTGTGGTATCAGCCTATTGTGATGGACAAGGATGTGTAATAATAGCAGAAGAAGAATGGGCACTCACGGGGTATATTTTTTGAAAGCGAGGCGAGGAGGGTCTGAGCAGTAGCAGCGGGTGTAAGGTTCTGTGAAGGAGTAAAGACAAGCGGAGTGGTTTGCGAAAACTAGGCAAAGCCTACTGAATATGTTAGACTAAAAGTAGAAGGCAGAGGGCTAGTACTTATGGTAGGGATCGTCAGTGAGGCAGGGGTAGATACCAAGGAATGAGAAGCAAGAGAAGGAGCGAATTTTACCTGTTGATTGGTCGATAGTGGCTCCAAAATCATCAGCGACTCCTCCTCAGCCTCAGGCTCCTGGATAGCTGCAAGCACTTTTCTTCCGGTGGGTTCTTGTGAACCTTCTCCGATAATGCTCTCTGTGCGCTGTTGTTTCACAAGTGGGGTCTCTCTAGCTTCGGCAGTCATCTCCATTCGCTGTAGTGATAACCTGGCTGGTTTAGCAACCCAAGTGAGCGTATGCAAGCCCCTTGATATATTAAAATGCACATTTGTGGCCACATAGGCGAGCTGTCTGAGGCCTTTTTCCTTCGGTGCAGATGAGGCCGATGTTGCCACTTCCTCCTTCTGCTCTTCAGACTCTTCCTCTGGGTCTCCACTCCTATTAATACTAGAGTTTGAGCTAGGGTGACCCTCCTTCCACCATCTTTCAAATTCTTGGTCATCCTTCAGATTGTTGTAAGGAGCATCCAATTGTACTATTTCTTGGCGATATTTCCAGAAAGCCTCTATTTTTTCTTCACTCCATTCCTCGTCCTTTTTCAACCTATTGTACATGTCACACTCCATGTGGAAATTATCCTGGGCCACCGCCATAGCAAAGTAGAATTTGTGCCATGGTCCTCTAGTATCTTGCATAGGAATACGCGCCAATTCAACAAAATTTTCATCTTTGTCTGCCTACGGGTTATGCCACTTCTCCCAGTAAGGTCGGGGAACATGGGTAACTCTCATGTGTGGCTCTAGAAATTCATCGAAAGGGTTGCATTCCCACCTATCATTTACCAGCACCAACCTTAGATAAGCCAGCTTATCCTCCAACAACTGGTCTGATTATTTCTTTATTAGAGTTACCGACTTGAAATTCTTCAGACAAAAGAAGAATCCCTTCTTCTTGACACTTTTTCTGCTACAAAAGGTAAAATCAATGATACACACCTGTCGAAACATTTTCAGTGTGAGCACCCTATCTGTGACATAGGCTGGAAGCAAGAAAGGTTTACCAGTAAAGCCTCGCATATAGGGAATCATGAAATCCTTGCCTAAGAACTAGTCATAGGTGGGAGTGAAACTCTGCATATATCCAGTCTGCTCCTTATCGAGCCGAATTATGTTGCCCTTTATGATTAAACCATGCAAGACTGGAGCTATGAAATAGTCTGAAAATGCATAATAATAATATGATGCAGAAAGAAAAGGCATCCACATGGACATTGACTTCCTTTTATTCTGCTCATCAAAAATTGATAATGGAAAATATCGGGCAAAGAAATCAGGGTTTTGATATAGAAACATGTGGACCAGGAAAGAAACAAATCTAAACTTTCCCTCCGCCAAGTAATTCTTTCTTTGTCGTATCATTTCTTCTACTAAAAACTCAGCAAAATCATACCAGAAGATATCATGTTGCTTGCGAAATTAGAATGTCGGTCCTAGTTGAAAAGTATCCACCTTCTCATCAGAGTCTCGGTCGCACACAAAAGCTAGCATGGACATGGCATCCTATAGGTCATCATGTAACGTACTGCATGACAAAGGAATACTTGGCAGTTTAGTGGTTGGGATATCTTTCCTACTAGTCTCCTCCAATAAGAACTCTGAGCTCTTTTTCATCTTCTTCCATATTTTCTCTCCTTTTCTAGGGTAAAAGGACTTAATATTCTCTCTTCTTTTACTTGGGTCCAAGATACATAAGATGTGCTAGATGGCCTATGGGGTGATGTGAACCCTTAAGTTGCAGCCTTAAATGTAGTGGGTGTTAGGGTTATACCACTGGATAGCAGCGTCAACAATCTCCAAGTAGTAGTGCACAAGTGGGACCATGTATTAAGGTAGACCACTATACCAAATTTTCTTTACTATAGAGTTATCCGCCTTTGCTGTCGTCAACCTCGCATAGGATACTTCTCTTAATGACTTAGGGTTTTTCGTGAGCCGTGGATCGTAGATATTATCTCATTTTTCTTCAACCCTTTTCTTATTTCTACAATCTTTGGGCCTTTTCAGCTCTTTTGTATAGGCCCTCTTTGGCCTGCTGGGTATACCAAGTGTAGCATATGCCACCACCTCATAGACATATACATCCTCTGAAGAATGTATAGCTGTAAACAGCTCCTGGCTAATTTCTTCCTACATTGGCTAAGATGAAGTCTCTGACATTTTTCTTTGGGTGAAGACCTCTACAATTTCTTGGCCCTGCAACTTTCCTCGGGTTTGGCTACACAAAAGAAGAACAACACTGCGCCTCTAGCTTTGGCATTTGTGAAAAGACTTTAAAATATTAAGCCTTTTCATGCAATATTTGGAAATCTTTCCTTAAGGTGGTAGATGAAAGCATGCCTTTTACATTTAATTTGGCATGTACTGTTAATTTTGTAATTCGTGCAAAATGCATTGCTTGCCATTTTGAGGTGGCATGAGTTTATTATTGCGTTTGGCAACCGTGCGATACATTGTGATTGCCTTGGAATTTGAGTTGGCAATTTGCTTTCTAACCTTGCGTTAGTATGCACTGGTAATTAATATCTCAGTCAGAATGATTACGCCAAAGCAAATCATCATGGCCTGAAAAGATATAAATATCGCCTTGGGCTCTGGGAAACGCTTGGGAGATGACACAATAGCCTACGGCCATACATCTTACTGTCAATGAGGGCCACATTTTTAAAGATAGTTAATTAGCTCTTACTAATCTAGCACGCATTTAGTCGTACCATCACAGATGCAGCTGGCCCGAAAATGTGAGCAAACACAGGCACGTCTATCAAGTTGGCAACTAGCTATTATCACATTTTCTTGAAATGGATTAGCATGCATCTTGTCATTTTTTCTATAAATAGGCCAGTAAGTGGTGAGGAAATCATACTTAGCATTTGAGCAGCGATAGGTTGGTAGCAGAGTTTTAAGCAAGCCTTCTCATAGGTTAGGTGATAGATAAATTTCAGCATTAGCTCAAAAGCATAGGAATAGTGTCAGAACTATGGACACTCCAATTCGTTTAACCTCATATAAGTTGCAGACGACATTTCTAGGGGAGGTTTCTACTAGGAGGCTGAAACAGATGACCAAGAATAAGCATTCCTTGGTCCTGATAGCCATAAAGTGGGTTCTAGGTAAAGACTACATAGAGTATGAGGACAAGTATCAGGTGAACACCGACATATGCTCTCACTTTGTGGCGTCCATGCTAGATATCAACATCCCTCAGCCTCTTATCCTGAAACTTGTTAAAGAAATGTTTACCAAAAAGTACCTGAATGTTCTTGGTGAGGTTGTTGCTCATGCCGCCTATGGAGTAGGTCTGCCATCAGCCAGCAACCTCCGTTGCTTTATCGAGGAAGAAGTTGTAGTCATTTGGCTGTCATTTCTCACCAGATTCTGCCTTCAGAAACGCAGTGAGCATCAACAGACAATTACCTAGGCCTTACATTTCCTATTCCGCAGCTACAATGTAATACCCTTCTATGACATAGATTGGTATACTGATTTCAGGAACCTGGTATTTCCCCCGCTAATGGCGGTTATGCCGAATAATGTTGTCAGTGCTGCTAAAGAACCTACTGATGAGGAAGAGGTGGACACTACTGTTGATGCATCAATTGCTGCCTCCTGTGCCATTGGATGAAAACCCCCTACTGTTACCCAAAAATGTCTCCCTATTTACTCTATTTCCTGCTACTGCTCAGAATACCTGCCTAATAGCTTGTATATAAGCCTGAAAAAAAGGGCTATCATATTGCATATATAATAGCTCAAATACTTATAAATTTTTGGATCATGGCTTCCCAGCCATTTTTGCAATGTAAAGAATATGTATAAATAGATATATATCCCTTTAAAAAAAATCCATGCTTTTCTCATCATTTTGTATTTCAGTTTTATGGGCTCTTAACTTTGTTGGAAATATGTGCCTCAAACATTACAGGCTGAAACCTCCATTAGAGTCAAGTCGGTGTGACATCCTGATTGTCTGGTTGACTAGCAGTTTGTTTTATTCAATTTTGAATAGGTCATTGTGACCTTGTTATTGTCTTGCCAAAAGAGTTCACTATGGATTCTATTGCTATAGCATGATGTATTCATTATGACATCAAAGCGATCGGGAGATCTTTGGCCGAAAGGCCATTCAATCGTGTATTGGCGAGACTCTTGGTGACTATGGGCTTCGGGATAACTAAAGGTTCTTGCTAAGATGTCTCAGCGAAGTATTAATCTCTCGCCGACAGTGTATATATTGAGGTCCTCAGGATAACCCATATTGACTCGGTAAGAAGTCACTGCGAAAGCAATTGTTATGCCGATAGTGTTTGTTTGTTTTGTTTCATCAGGGAGACTTGGCCAAAGGAAATATTATCGGTAAGATGTCCTATTGATGTGGACATGTCTCAGCGACGAAGACTCAAGTGAAAGCCTTCGGTATAACTTAAAGCTATCAGAGAAACCTCTTAGCGATGGCAAATGTCTTGCCGATAGCCGATGGCTATCGGGTAGCTCTTGGCAATAGTTGGTCTTCAGTGAAACATATGGAGATCAATAAGTCCTCTCAACGAAGGGAAATGTCTTGGTGACGGGTGAAGATTTTAGGATAACATATGGAGATCGGTATGAACTCTCGGCAATAGATGTGAGTCTTTCCGACTTCTACTTGGTGCTCGGTCGGAATGGGGATTTTGGTGTAACCTTAGTGACTCGCTATGACCTCCTGGCGAAAGCGATAGATCAGGGTGACTACGTGATGACTCGGTGTATCTCTTAGAGCTCGATATAACATCTTGGTGACTTCAGAGGCTCTTGGAGACATCAATATGAGGTCAATGTGGCATCAGTGAGACACTGTTAGTGTCTCACCGAGATGCCAGTACATTGCAAATTTTATTGACTGAGTATGACCTCCGATGTGGCATCTTGTGGACTAATCAGAGGAGCCGAATTGGAACTGTTTGGAGTTTGTTCGTTGTGACGGTTCTATGAGAAAGCTCGACAGTCAGGGAACACCATGGATATAGTTTGGAGTTGCAAACCCTTGGGGGTTGGATAGTGGTTCAATCAACAGTGAAGTGTGAAGAATTCAAACTGTATGAGAAAAGGAGTTAAAATATGTAGAGGCTATAACTTGGAAGTTTTTGTTCGAAGAATGTATATGATGAGTGCTGCTATATAATGACACCAGAAAGATAAGTCTGGAAGTTGTATGTAATTTCATTACTATAATACAAAGTAATTTCTCTTGGTGTGGTGGGTTTTTCTCCTGAAAGGGTTTTCCCACGTATATATGGTGTTCATGTGTGATTGTCAAATACTCTATTTTTGTAATCTATTTCATAGTCCATCTTAACCTTGACTATAATTGTAAATTTTAAAGTGTATCTACATTATTTCCTAAGGTATTGATGTTAGGAGAATTGTTTTCCACATCTAGTTTTCCTTACAAGTGGTATCAGAGCCTGGCCAATTGTGTTATCCTTGGGGGTACATTGGGTTTTTTGTGTCAATACTGTTCAGTGGGAGTCTTGTAGAGATTGTTATTTCTTTTTACAAACTAAGATGTCTAGTTCATCTGGAAAGATTGAAATAGAGAAATTCAATGGCAGTAACTTTGAATTGTGGAAACTCAAGATGGAGGATCTCTTAGTAGATCGAGTTCTTTGGCTTGCTATGTCTAGAACTAAACCTACAGGCTTGAAGCAAGAAGATTGGGACCTTGCAGATAGAAAAGCTAAGGGGCTGATAAGGCTCTATTTGGCAGACTCAGTTCTTCTCAATGTGCATGAAGAGAACACTACCTCTCTCTTGTGGAAAAGACTGGTGTCCATTTATCAGGGGAAATCCTTGGTGAATAAGTTGTTCTTGAGAAAGAAGATCTACTCTTTGAGAATGCAGGAAGGAGGGTCTGTAGCTGATCATTTGAATGCATTTAACATGCTTCTCACACAATTAACATCTATTGGTGTAAATATTGAAGAAGAGGATCATTGTATGCTTCTGTTATGTTCTTTGCTAGACTCGTCGGATCATCTGGTGATGGCTATTGGGAGTACAACATCCAGTTTCAAGATGGAAGATGTTGTTGGTTCTTTGCTATCAGAAGAGATAAGAAGAAAATCTTTTGAGATGGTGAAGGAGGCTCTTGCTGTCAGAGGAAGGTCAAAGGAGAAAGGCAAGAAGAAGGACAAGAAGTCCAAATCGAAATCAGAAGGGAGATCAAAATCTCCTAGCAAGAAGTCAAAGGTGAAGTGCTGGAACTGTGGGCAACTTGGTCATGTCTGAAAGGATTGTAAAGAGGAGAAAAAGAAGAAGAAGGGCTCTTCTGATAATGGTTCTTCCCATAGTGATGGTGACACCTTCATTGTAGCCTTGGCTACACAGGCATCAGATGATGTCTGGCTGATTGATTTTGAAGCATCATTCCACATGACATCTCACAGAGAATGGTCCACAAAGTATGAAGAATACAATGGTGGAAAGGTGTACTTGGCGAGTGATTCAACCTTAGAAATTGTTGGTCGTGGAAGAGTCAGAATCCAATTCCCTGGTGGCAGAATAAAGGGGATCAATAATGTTATGTACATACCAGGTCTGGTTCAAAATCTTCTTTCTGTCAGTATGCTAAATGATATCGGAGTACAAGTCTTATTCTTAGGAAGTGGCTGTAAGATGACTAGAGGTTCAATGGTGCTAGCTAGAGGTGCTTGAATTGGTACCCTGTACAAGCTGGATGCACAAGTTGTTCAATGTAACAGTGTCTTTTCGAAGTCACTGAAAGCTGCTCATGGAGGTAAAGAGGGAAATATCCCTAATTATGTAAACTCTACGGAAGTAAAACTTCCTACAAAGAAAACTATGCTTTGGCATCATAGGTTAGGCCACATAGGAGAAAAAGGTTTAGAAACCTTGAAGAACAAAAATCTTGTTGTGGGGCTTGAAGATTGTAATTTCGAATTTGAATTATGTGAACACTATATATATGGAAAGTAGCACCATGTTTCATTTTATGACAGTACTCATAAATCTCCTGGTTTGTTAGATTATATCCATTCAGATGTGTTTGGTCCAATGAATGTTCCTTCATTGTCTAAATCAAGATACTATGTGTCATTCATTGATGATTATTCAAGGAGAGCATTTGTTTATTTTTTAAAAGGCAAATAAGAAGTGTTTAGTTGATTTAAGGAGTTTAAAAATCTTGTTAAAAATTAGACTGGTAGAAAAATAGAATGCTTAAGGACTGATAATGGCGGTGAATTCTGTTATGATGAATTTGAAAGATACTGTAAAGACCATGGAATCAAAAGACACAAGACTACACCTTATACTCCATAGTAGAACAGAGTTGTAGAAAGGTTCAATAGGACAGTGATGGAGAGAGCACGAAGTATTCTTAGTAGTGCTGGTTTGGAGGAGAAGTTCTGGGCTGAAGCTACTGTTACTGTATGTTACTTGGTTAATCCGTCTCCAAACTCTGCTCTTATTGATAAGACACCTTTGGAAGCATGGTCTAGTAAGAAGCCCTCTCTTAGACATATTAGAGTCTTTGGCTGTGAAGCATATGCTTATGTGCCTAATGTAAAAAGATCTAAGCTGGAGAACAAGGCTGTCAAATGTATTTTCATTAGATATAGTGCTAACATTAAAGGATACAAGCTTTGGAATCTTGTTACAGAGAAGGTTGTATACAGCAGGAGTGTAATCTTTTGTGAGCTAAAACCTTCCACCTTGGATCTGCAGTTAGAGACAAAGTCTAAAAATAGTAAGGATGTAGCATATATTCCTCCTACACCAGAGAAAGAGGAATTGAAAATTCAAAATGTACTTGAAACTGAGGAGAGCTCAAGTAGTTCTGAAAGTTCTAAAGAAGAACCTTAGCCTCAGCCAGTGAGGAGGTCAACCCGAGAAAGGAAACAACCAGATAGGTATGGGTTCTCATTAATTGATTCTACATGTGCCTATACTTTCATTTCTAGTACTGATGAGCCTAGGACCGTGAAAGAGGCATTTAAAATGTCTGATTCAGACTCTTGGTTAGAAGCCATGGAAGAAGAGATAGCATCATTGGAAAAAAATGAAACTTGGAGTTTGGTGCCCTTACCTAAAGGCAGAAAACCTGTGGGCTGCAAATGGGTATTTAAGAAAAATATAGGTTTGGATGGCAGTGTAGAAAAGTACAAGGCAAGACTGGTTGCAAATGGTTATTCCCAGGTAGAGGGAATTGACTATGGGGAAATCTTTTCTCCTATAGCAAAGCTGACGTCCATTAGATTTCTATTGTCACTTGCAGCTACGTATGACTTAGAGGTTGAACAGATGGATGTGAAGACAACATTTCTTCATGGTGATCTTGAAGAAGAAATCTATATGTCTCAGCCTGAGCACTTTGTTGAAAAAGGTAAAGAAAAACTGGTATGCAAATTAAAGAAGTCTCTGTATGGGTTAAAGCAGTCACCTAGAATGTAGTACCAGAAATTTGACACTTATGTATTATCTTTAGGCTTTGTAAGATCAAAATCTGATCACTATGTATATTATAAAGCTGAAAGTGATCAAGTGATTGTTATTGCTCTTTATGTTGATGATATGTTGTTCATAGGAAATAGCAAGCTAATGATTTCTGATCTTAAGTCTCAATTGTCTGCTAAGTTCGAAAGGAAGGATCTTGGTGTAGCAAGGTATATTCTGGGGATGGATATAACCAGGGACAGGAAGAATAGAAAGCTTTCACTCAGTCAGAGTAAGTATATCAAGATTGTTCTTGAGAGATTTTGTATGAATGATTGCAAGCAGTTAGTTGTTTAAATCATGCAGGGAATGAAGCTATCTGCTGAGGACTGTCCAAAATATCTTACTGAGATGGAGGACATGACTAGTGTGCCCTATGATAGTGTAGTAGGTAGTCTTATGTATGCAATGGTTTGTATAAGACCAGACATTGCCCAAGCAATGGGAGTACTTAGTCGATTTATGGCTAATCCAGGAAGAATACATTGGGATGCTATGAAGAGAGTGTTTAGGTATTTGAAGGGAACTTTAGATTTTGCATTGTGTTACCATGGGAATTCGGTTGAATCACAGAGAACTCTTAACATTCAGGGTTATGGAGATTCTGATTGGGTAGGGGACATTGATAGCAGGAGATCCACCAATGGATACGTTTTCATATTGAATGGTGGTGCAGTGAGTTGGATGAACAAGTGGCAGGCTGTAGTCGATTTCTCCACTACAGAGGCTAAATACATTGCAGCTACTCATGCTTGTAAAGAAGTTGTATGGTTGAAACGTTTGTGTTCTAACATTGGTTTTGATGCAGGGGAAATAAAAATCTTATGTGATTGTCAAAGTGCAATTTGTCTGGCAAAGAACCCAACTTTCCATACCAGAACAAAACATATTGATGTACAGTACCACTTTGTACGAGATATGGTTGAGGATGGAAAGGTCAGTTTAGAAAAAGTTGATACTCTGGAGAATGTTGCAGATGCATTGACGAAGCCAGTGAGCACAGACAAGTTCAGGTGGTGTGCTAGTTCAATGGGCCTTAGTGCCCATGATTTTTAGTAAGTACTATTTGTGCTCTGGAGGTGCCTGAATGATCTTCATCAAGTGGGAGATTGTTGGAAATATGTGCCTCAAACATTACAGGCTGAAACCTCCATTAGAGTCAAGTCGGTGTGACATCCTGATTGTCTGGCCGACTAGTAGTTTGTTTTATTCAATTCAGAATAAGTCGCTATGACCTTGTTATTGTATTGCCTAAAGAGTTCACTGTGGAGTCTATTGTTGTAGCATGATGTATTCGTTATGACATCAGAGCGATCGGGAGATCTCTGGCCAAAAGGCCATTCAATTGTGTATCGGCGAGACTCTTGGTGACTACGGGCTTTGGGATAACTGAAGGTTCTCACTAAGATGTCTTAGCAAAGTGTTAATCTCTCACCGACAGTGTATGTATTGACGTCCTTGAGATAACCCATATTAACTCGATAAGAAGTCACTGCGAAAGCAATTGTTATACCGACAGTGTTTGTTTGTTTTGTTTCATCGGGGAGACTTGGCCGAAGGAAATGTCATCGGTAAGATGTCCTACCGATGTGGACATGTCTCAGTGATGAAGACTCAAGTGAAAGCCTTCGGTATAACTTAAGGCTATCAGAGAAACCTCTTAGCAATGGAGAATGTCTTGCCGATAGCCGATGGCTATCGGGGTAGCTCTTGGCGATAGTTGGTCTTCGATGAAACATATGGAGATCGGTAAGTCCTCTCAGCGAAGGGCAATGTCTTGGTGATGAGTGAAGCTTTCAGGATAACATATGGAGATTGGTATGAACTCTCAGCAATAGATGTGAGTCTTGCCGACTTCTACTTGGTGCTCGGTCGGAATGGGGATTTTGGTGTAACCTTAGTGACTTGATATGACCTCCTGGCAAAAGTGATAGATCAGGGCGACTACATGATGAATCAATGTATCTCTTAGAGCTCGATATAACATGTTGGTGACTTCAGAGGCTCTTGGCGACATCGATATGAGGTCAATGTGGCATCGGCGAGACACTGTTAGTGTCTCACTGAGATGCCAGTACATTGCGAATTCTGTTGACCGAGTATGACCTCCGATGTGGCATCTCATGGATGAATTAGAGGAGCTGAATTGGAACCGTTGGGAGTCTATTCATTGCGACAATTCTATGAGAAAGCTCAATAGTCAGGGAACACCATGGATATAGTTTGGAGTTGTAGACCCTTGAGGGTTGGATATTGGTTCGATCAACAATGAAGTGTGAAGAATTCAAACTGTATTAGAAAAGGAGTTAAAATCTGTAGAGGCTGTAACTTGGAAGTTTTTGTTCGAAGAATGTATATGATGAGTGCTGCTGTATAATGACACCAGAAAGATAAGTCTGGAAGTTGTATGTAATTTTATTACTGTAATACAAAGTAATTTCTCTTGGTGTGGTGGGTTTTTCTCCCGAAAAGGTTTTCCCACGTATATCTGGTGTTCATGTGTGATTGTCAAATACTCTGTTTGTATAATCTATTTCATAGTGCATCTTAACTTTGACTGTAATTGTAAATTTTAAAGTGTATTTGCATTCTTTCCTGAGGTATTGACGTTAGGATAATTGTTTTCTGCATCTAGTTTTCCTTACAAACTTTTCACTCTATAATTTCTTCGCACATTGGTGTATTTTGTGTAAAGAAATCTTGGTATTCCACCCTCCGTAATAATGGGTTAATTTTTCAGAAGCACAAACTAATTCGAAAAAGATCGGCCAAAGAAACAGAAATAAAATAAAAGCACTATTCACATATGTACAAAAATAGATCTCAGTACCTAATGGAACAACTTAAGATGAATCTCATTAATTGGGATTCCTAAGGGTTCATGTTCCATATTTTCTAGCTCAAAAGTGTTATGTTCTTTACACCGAATGATTTTAAGGGGACCCTCCCATAGGCTATCAAATTTACCATGTTGACCTAGCTTAGCAACCCTTTCATCATACTTTAGTACCAAGTCTCCACACTTTAAACCTTGGTCAAAAGTCTTCTTGTCAAACCATCGCTTGACCACTTGTTGACGGTTTGTCATGGCTATTAGTGAATTTTCCCTTTTTTCCTGTACTTCTAACAGTTCGGCAATCTAAACTTCCATGGCGCCATTTTATTCTATCTCGAGAGATTTCAACAATTGGAGTGCTAGAATCTTCATAGATACAGGTAATAGCGCCTCTTTCCCGTATACCAACTCATAAGGAAAATTCTTAAGGACTTGCTTAGGAGTTATGCGGTTTTCCCAGAGGACTACTTAGAGATTTTTATGCCATTCCCTCTGGTATTTTGAACCAATTCTCTTAAGGAGTCGAACTAGGCTCTTGTTTGTTGACTCCACTAGGTCATTTCCCTATGGGTAATAGTTTGATGATGTCTTGAGGAATATGCCATTATTTAATGCAAAGTGACATACCTTTGCACCTAAGAATGCTCTAGCATTATCCGAAATGATAGTTTTCAGAGGACCGAACCTTATCACCAGCTCTTTGAGGAAATCTATAATTTCAGTTTCTATTGCGCTCTTAAGCAAAACAACCTCCGTCCATCTTGTGAAGTAATCTATGGTGGTCAGAATCCACTTGTGTCTAGCGCTAGAAACTGAGCTGATAATTTCGATGAAGTTCAGGCCCCATTGTGCAAATGGTTCATCCACCACTATGGGTTTGAGGGGCATTGTGAAATTCTTCCTTCTATCAGTAAAGAATTGGCATTTTTTGCAAGACTTTACCAAAGAGTGGGAGTCATTAAAAAGTGTAGGCCAATAATAGCTAGCACGCATGATTTTAATGGTGGTGGTCTTAGCAGATAAATGTCCGCCCGCAGTGCTGTTGTGGAACACGTCAAGGATCCTCTTCATGTGTTCCGAAGTAACGCATCACAGGAGAACACCATTGAAATTCCTTTTGAAAAGGACTCCTCTATTAGCGTATATCCACAATTTTCCAGTTTTCATGTATCTTATTCTATCAGTCAGCCAACAACCTTCCAATTCTAGTTTATTTATCAAGACGAGAACCGGTTGCTCCCCTGTGGCAGGTACTTCCTCGTTCTATGCCATATATTCACACAGTCCTCTTCCTTTAATATTTTTAGTAGGATTGACTTCAATGTCATATTCAAGGATCTTGGTGATCCAATTAGCCCTTTTTTTTGTGATCTTCCCTTCCATAATATATTCACACACACTAGAATGTGTGACATACACAAGCACCTTGTTGCAGGAAATTAGATGGCGAAACTTTTTAAGTCCCTTCACTATGGCAAAGGCCTGTCTTTCAACGAAATTATAATTCACCTCATATTCCTTTAGGGTCCGGGAGTAGAACGCCACTAGATGTTCTCTTCCTTCATCATCCTTTTGGGTTAGGATAGTAGCAATACTAGACATGCTACTGAATGCATACATTATAAAATCCTTAGATTGATCTGGATTAACCAGTATTGGAGCTGTGGAAATACCTTCCTTGACCTTTTCGAAGGCTTCCCGAGCTTCGGTCGTCCACTTCAATTCCTAATCCTTTTTAAGCATCAAGGTGATCGGCTTAATTATCCCCGCAAAGTCAGAAATAAACTTGCTGACAAAATTTACTTTGCCTAAGAAGGACTGGACACCTTTCTTATTCACCGGAAGGGGAAGACCCCTAATAGCTTTCACTCGTTCAGGGTCAATTGAAACCCCTTCCTTAGATACAACATGTCCTAGCAGCTTGCCTTGCGGTACTTCGAATATGCATTTCTTTGGATTTAGGGAAACACTAAACTCTTGGAATTTTTGAAAAACTTATTCTAAGTGATCAAAATGATCATCCAAATGAATTAGAATAAACTTATTGATTAATTCACTAAATGCGATGTCCATCGCCCGCTGAAATGTTGCCCTTGCATTGGATAAACCAAAAGGAATTTTAGCATATGCAAATGTTCCCCACTTTGTGGTGAACGTAGTCTTGTGTTGATCCTCTTCTTTAACTCAGGTCTAATTGTAGCCAGAGAAACCATCCAACAGAGAAAACATTTCTAAACCCGCAACCATTTGTAGGATTGACTCCATTGAAGGTAGTGGATAGTGGTCCTTTAGGGATGCTCTGTTTAGGTCTCGAAAGTCCACACATAAACGGATATCTCCATTCTTCTTTCAAACTAGGACTAGATTCAATACCCAAGTACTATGCTTGATTGGGAACACAATGCATGACTCAATGAACTTAGTTAGCTCTTGTGCCATTAGGGCTTCAATTTTAGGGTTGACGGGCCTTTCTTTCTATTAGACTGGTTTTGCACCTTCTCTTAGCTCAATAGTGTGCTGAATGATGTTAGGAACATATCCCTCTAGATCATCATAGGACCAGGCCACTACTCCATATTTTTTGCAGAAACTAACGAGTCTTTCCTTATCATTGCGCGGGACATTTTTTTTGACATAGTCACTTTTTTCTGCTACGAACTTCCATTTATCATTTCGGGCATCATCACCATCAAATTTTTTTTTGAAAGTAACCAATCCTTTCAGAAGTTTATTAGATTTGAGTTGCATAATTTTTCCTTCATTAAGCTCGGAAATCTTTGTTTGAAGTTGATCGGCGAACTCCCCTGAGTGCTGGATAAACGAGGTGGTGTGTTCATCGCTTTCAAAAACTTTCCAACTCTAATCATTGTTGGGGATCGCTGGTCGGACTAGTAATCGTATTGAATGTTTATTATGAAGAAGGTTAGAGACAAGATCAAACTAAGCACCAATCATGACCATGTGATCTACATCACTATTTTGTCCTCGGGGAGCGGTTTGGATGTTGAAAGCTTCAAAACCATCAATCAAGTCCCAAACTCGGTGCTGATAGGATATCATACGGACATTTTTTACCATAGAAATTCCTTGGACTTGGTTCACTACTAGTTCAGAATCTCTGAACACCATTAATTGCTTAATGCCCATTCGTTCCACAAGGATTAAGCCTTGGACTAGTCCTTCATACTCAACCTCATTGTTTGAGCAGGTGAAATGAAAGCGGAAAGACTTCAATGATTTTTCATTTTATGGGGATATTAGATATATCCCTACTCCAGCACCCACTTTGCTCCTTGCTCCATCAAAGAATAGTGTCCATAGCTCATTTGCTTGGCTACCTTCGGATTCTTTGGTGACCCTCAAAAGCACTTGGTATTCATCATAAATTACATATGTGATCAATCTTGTAGCATGATAATCGTTGAAAGGATCATTGTCTATGTGTTCACTCAATAGAGCATCTTCTTTATCATTCTGATCTCCGCTCACCTTCTCTTCCTCTAGCAATTCAACACAATACATTTCTTGCTTGGTGATAGAGGTATGCGCGGCTTCAAAATTGATCAAGGCTTCATCTGCTACATGTTCAGAATGTAAAGCCTTTGATTCTATCTTCATTTTTGTGCCATGCTTGGTCCTAAGTATCAAATGTGACCAATCCAAGGATAGGTATACGCCCACCTTTGAAGTAAATTCTCAGGATAGACAGAGACCAAACATAGGAGGAACATCTATGATCACCGTGTCTACGGGACCGTGATACTAGGACAAGCAAATAGAGTTAAAGGAAGTGATTTGATGACACCTTCGGTTTCAACTTTGTTCCCATCAAGCTGCATTACACCCCTTTTCATAGGTTCATAGTTGAGTCCTAAAGCTTCCACTATATTTTTAGGCATAACCATGGTACTAGCGCTAGAATCAATCATAGCATTGTGTAACAACTTCTTTCCTATAATGAGATTTAGGAGGAAGGGTTGAGGTTTTAACTTATCCCTAACCCTAACAAGGGATTCCTTTGTGTTGTTTGTAAGGACTTTAGCTGGTGGTATTTGATTAACAACCTCTGCACTGGAAAAGGACTCATTTGGTGCCAAGTTGACCTCTTCTTGAAGCACCTTCTACAATAGCGTCTTTTGTTCTGGGATAGCTAGAATGTCCCATAGAGATACATTAGCGGATGATTTCTTCAATTTTTCTACCACATTAAAAGGTGACAAACTCAGAGGTTTCTACTCCCTACTTCTTGCTATAATAATTTCCTTCCACGGTTGAGATGATGACGTGACGGTTGAAGTACTAGGAATCTGATTGGAAACACCTTTGAATTGCAGGTTGGTTGCAAAACAACTGACTCACCAGTGAATCTCCTCTTTGAGCGTGTGTTATAATTAAACTATACTTGTGGTGTTTTGGATATGAATGTGTCATTAGCAAACACCGTTTCTTCTTCCTCCATCCAGGAGAAGAGCGCATGATCAGGAGCAATATCAAATTCTTGTTCTAAAGACATTCCTTGCATTTACGTGGTAAGGACTGCACTCTCCATTTGTGGTGAGGCATATATATAACCTCCATGTTTCATTGTTGTGCCTTGGTTGCATTGTTCTACCACCTTTTATTGTAAGTTACCATGCAGACAGTTCTGAGGCATATGCGCATCGTTGTAGGGGAAGCACCATGGATTGATATCATCAATAAGGTTGTTCTACCCTGTGGTTAATTCCCTACTTGAGCTTGGTGATGCGCTCGTCAGCGGAGTAGGCACCGACACCATTTGGTTTGCATTTGGGGCTGGTGGATTAGTGCAAGGCATGCCCTGGTATTGATTCTGTAGATAAGAAGACCGCCTGCCTTGATAGTTTTGATATGTAGGCTTCAGAGGTGTTGATTGGTTCCACTTAAGAGTGGTTATATCATTTTTCATGGTTCGCAACATCTCTTTGAGGTTGCTCATTTCATCTTTGGAAGAACCTGATGTAGAAGCAACATTTTGTGGGCTTGCTGCATATGTGTACATTGACTGGGCAGTTGTAGGTGCACTAGTTGATGCAACCTCTTGCGCGGAGATTGATATTTTAGGAAATATCAGTATAATAGGTCAAGGATGCAATTTTATGCAATCTATTAAATGATTCTCAGCTTTGATAGCAATACCATAAGCATCTAGTAGAGTAGCTCCTCCCAAAGACTTGATCATCATGGAACTGTCAGAATTGATGGACTTTAGATAAAATATAAATGCCAACTCAGGAGTCGAGTGTATGGTAATAGGAATCCTCTGCCAATTTGTGTGAAATTGGGCATTAAAGTCCATTAGATCCTCTTGAGGGGATCTTTTTATGACAGATAGTTTGTAATACAATGAAGAACGGTCTCCATCATTTGAGAACCTCTCATAGAATGGATCTCCGAGCTCGTCCCAGGTATGAATAGAATTAGGTGTCAGGGTTCGGTACCAATCCAGTGCCTTACCTTTAAAAGACGTGGTGAGAAGACTTAGGGCTACATTCTGTGTTGTAATACCATGTACTAGACATATGTCCGCCACATCCTGCAAATGTTTTGCTAGTGTTCTTGAGCCATCTCTAGTAAATTTGGGTAAAGCTTTCATGGCTGAAACTAGGATAGCGCCCCAGACAGCGGGTACTACTAGGGCTACCAGGGGACTTCCAACATCCCATGTCACATAATTTCTATTGGCGGCTGGCAACATGGTGATAGGGACAGGTGGTGAGAATGGAATGGTTACCAACTAATTTGCGACTTGGATTGTCCCTAGTGGAGGTACTAGTAAACTGGGGTTGCCTGCGGTTTGAGATCTAGTTACAGGCCAATGGCTCATACACCCTTCTAAAATCCAATTTCATTTAAGCTCTGTCCCACCGGGCATGCCAGAAAAAGGAACAAATTGTTGACGCCAAAATTTGACGAGGTAACAGAGCCTTATGGGAAACTCAGTTTAAGGGGGACCTCTTGCGCTAAACTGAGTAACCTACGGATTTTTACAGAAGCCAACTTCTTCTATAATAGGGTTTGGAAAGGGAAAAGGAAGCAAATATAAGAAAAATTAAGTCTAACCTAAGGTGATGCGCCAATACTTAATGATGGGCACGATAAATCATATATTTAAGGGCCTGAATGGTGTTGTAGTGTTCCAGAACATCATAGACTTAAGATTATAACATAGACAATTCATTCATTGACATAAAATAACATTGCATACATTCCTATGACCAAGAAGAGTCCTTAGACATGATCTAGGTAAGCAAACTTGCATCCAACATATATAAAAGTTCTCAAATGAAGTGTCTAGACAATAAAAAACACAGTTCACAGTTTGATCAAATAGCATGAAAAACAAAAAGGCTAAACAATCGGAATAGTCTGAGTGTTTTTTGCAATCAAATAAAACAGTAATAAAGGCCTGGAATCTTTTACTAAAACCAATATTTTTCTCCAATTCTGAACCCATTTCTCATCAATAGAGAAAGTATATATAGCAAGAAGACCTTCCACTATCTCGGAGAGCAGCAACAGAAAAGATTTCGCAATCCCCAGCAATGATGTAAGAATCAAAATATTCCCAAAGTCGTTGCAACAGAATCGATCAGGAACCAAGCATTGGGTCATCCCAGGCGCAGGTGCATCCTCTGGTATGATGGCGGTGGTCCCGGCTAGGCCTGATCAGACAAGTGTCACCCTCCTGAGCTAATGATAATGACATGTAGTGGCCAATAGCCTCATTAGGTTCATATAATCCATCACCTACATATGAGATCCGCTGGCTAGGCATGTGGCAGCCTTTCGCTGCCTGTATGAACCACTTCTCCTTTGTCGCTGAGGATTTACATAAATGCCACACACGTTGAAACAGCCAAATACTCCATCAGTAATAAAGGGAATGATTACCAGTTGGGCACAAAAGAGATGTGTGGCAACATTTCATTGCCTGCGATTGCTACTTCATTTCCATGCTGAAAGATTTGTGAATAGTAGACATGTAGCAAGTGTACATTGCAGTTAGCAACCGTGGGGCCCACCAAAAAAAATTTAGGAAGGAGGGCTTCATGGAAACATTTTGGAGCCCGATGAGGCATCAAGGAAACAAGAACAAAAGTATCCCGTAGCCACAACACGTGGAAGCATAGTGGAGTTTCCTGCGATGCAAAAGGAATGCTGAGACTCGGAGTTGCAAAGAGTAGACATGTGGAGCAATAGAGAAAACCCTTGATAAAAGGACGAGCAGACTTTGCAATGCACGGGCTAGCGCATAGAAAAATAAACCCGAAGGTAGCTAGTTAAATATTTATTAACAGATAATTACCCTCTCCCAAATATGGACGCAATATTACACAAAGTAACAAGATGTGAGTTGCTATCAATGATGGATGGGTTTTCAGGGTATAACCAGGTTAAATTCAAAGAGACTGAGTAATACAAGACAACATTTACTACACCTTGGGGGAAATGTGTCTATGTGAGAATGCCATTCGATCTCACAAATACAGGGGAAATTTTCCAAAGGGCCATGGACATGGAATTTGTAGATTTAATCAATGTTACAATTGTGGTGTACCAGGATGACCTCACTACTTATTCCAAAAAGGTAGAAGACCATGTGGAACACTTGGAGAAAATATTCATCAAGGCTCTTGAATATGGTATTAGTCTCAACCCCAAGAAATGTCATTTTGTTGTCACAGAGGGTAAGCTTTTGGGGCATATTGTATCAAAAGAAGGGATTAGAATAGACCCTGAAAGAGTAGAAGCCATAGACAAAATCCCCATTACCAAAATTGTCAAAGCCATTCAATCATTTTTTTGACAAATTAACTTTGTTAGGAGATTTGTGTCAAATTTTGCTGAGATTGTTAAACCCATATCCAAAATGCTGAAGAAGGGAGAAAAAATAAACTGGAATGTAGAAGCCCTAGAAGATTTTATATCCATCAAGAAATCTATCAAAGAAGCCCCCATTCTAAAATCCTTTGACTTTTCCAAACCTTTCCAAATATTCTCATTTGCCTCATTTCATACCATAGTAGATGTCATGTTACAAAAGAATGATGAAGGGTATGAACAACATGTATCCTTCTTTATCAAATCATTACAGGGGTCAAAGCTAAAGTATGATATTATGGAGAAGCAAGATTTTACATTGGTCAAAGCAACAAAAGCTTTCAGACTATATGTAGTTGGAGCCAAGGTAATTGCATTTTTACCACATGCAGTTGTGAAAGATGTTTTGGTATAGACAAAGGTGACAAGGAAGATATGTAGATGGATTAATAAAATCCAAGAATTTGATATGGAAATTCAGATTACCAAGTTAGTGAGGGGAAAGGGTCTATCCAAACTAATGGTAGAAACAAACATTGAAGCTAACCAAATCTGCAATGTAGAAAATGAGGAGAGTGTAGTTGCAAGCATTGAACATATGTAGAAAATGAGGAGAGTGTAGTTGCAAGCATTGAACATACTCCTTGGTACACAAACATAATGTATTATCTCAAACACATGAAGAGCCTTGAAGGATTGAATGATAATCAGAAGAGAAATCTAAAGCTGTAGGCATCCAAGTATGTATTCATAGAAGGGGATCTGTTTTGGAAAAACAAGTACGGAGTGCTATTATTGTGTCTCGATGAATCACAACTAGAACATGTCTTAAGGGAGATGCATGAAGGAGTGTGTGGATGTCATTATTCTACCAAAATTATTACACATAAGATTCTCAAGGTAGGATATTACTGGCCTAAGGATTTCAATGATTCTTTTTCATATGTAAGGAAATGTGAAGCTTGCTAGAAGTTCTTAGGAAAGATGAAATATCAAGGAGCCCTACCACTTAGACCTTTGCAAGTAGAAGCCCCTTTCCACCAATGGGGAATTTATTTTATTGGGGAAATATAGGAGAAGTCAACTGGAGGACATAGGTGGATACTAGTAGCAACTGATTATTTCACTAAATGGGTGGAGGCAATCCCAACTAAACAAGCAACAAGCAAGGTGGTGATAAAATTCCTCATGGAGAATATCATAACTAGATTTGGCACACCAATAAGATTGATCCCAAATAATGGGATGTGTTTTAGGTTTGATGAATTCAAAAACTTCTCTAACACATATGGTATTACTATTTCTTATGTTGCCCCTTACAACCCACAAGCAAATGGTCAAGCAGAATCCAACAATAAAAATATTTTGAAAATCATAAGAAGGATGCTAGATGGAAATAAAAAAGCATGGGACTCAAACTTAGGAATGGTTGTATGGGTAGATAGGATTACTGTGAAGAAAGCAATTGGAAAGTCTCTATTTAAACTGGTGTATGGAACACAAGCCAGGATGCCATTGCAAACCTGTTACAAGTTTATAATTTCATCCTTCAAGAAGATTTAGATATTTCAAAACCAATGGAGGAAAGGATGGAGCATCTTGCAGAACTTGATGAAATAAGGAGAATGGCTCAAAATCAAAATGTGAAGTTGCAATCATAGATGAAATATCTCTTTGATAAGAAAGCCAAAGATAGAAAATTTGAAGAGAATGATTTGGTATTAATGTGGAATGCTAGATATCAAGAGAAGGGAAAGCATGGAAAGTTTGAGGCCTTATGGTTAGGTCCCTTTGTTATCATTGGCAGAGGTGGGGAGGACTCCTATTATTTGCAAAACATGTCTGGAGAGGAACAACAATTTCCTGTACATGGGCAGTTTCTGAAGCACTTCTTTTCTTGAAGAACATAGAGGATTAAGCGTTGCTAGTGCATTGACAAATATTGAAAAACCTCTTAAAATAAATTATTTCCATGCATAGTAGAATAGGTGAAGGTTAGGGATTTCCAATGCATGGACAATTCCTGGATAACCTTTTAAAATCAATAAAATTTTCTCCATGCATAGTAGAATAGGATTTCATATCATTTCCACCACTCTTCATTTTCTCTCATTTCCACTACCATACCATGTCACATACTTCTTGGTCTACTCTCCTAGAGATTTGAATTCTTGCAATGATCTCACAATCATTCATCCTTAGACGGAGCCACTGTTAGGACTATAAAATTTTAAAAAATTTATAGTAGCCTAGATTTATAAACTCCATAAAATAGCTGCATTTTGATTAAAAAATTGCTTTAATCCATTCCATATATCATATTCCCCAAGTAATCCCATCAGATTTGATCTTTTGACACACCAAAATCCCTTTGATCATCATTGAGCAAGAGCTTCTGAATAAGTAATCATATCGGCATGAGTAGTTCTATGTCTCTCCGACCCATAAGCCATAATCTTTCAATTCAGGTGTTTCTGGAATATCGAAAAAAGATCAACACTTCCACATCAATCAATAGTGATGCAGGAGCATCCTTGGTTCTTGGCAATCTTGCATCAACCAAAAATAGTTTCTTTCAGTTTTGTTCTTATTTTGTTCTTGCTTAGTTCATGTTGGTGGAGTCTTCATATCTACTCACCAAACCCTATGAATCTGTGTGTACATCATGGACATGTTCATTTTCCTTATTCCAAAATTTGAGCAAGATTGGATCTTTTTTCGGCAAGTTATCACTTCTAGAGTTCATGACAATTTCTTGAACTAGCACTGAAATAGTTTCCAAGCCTAACAGCTAATTTGATCATTCATGGATCATCCCCATGACTTGCAGATGTTAATGGTGTGATTTTAAATGTCTCCTGGAGTGTCTCTGACCTTTGTTATAGGTCCACACTTCCTCCTATGCACTTGTTGATGGAGTAATTCAAATTTGAGGCCGACCTATTCATGTGCTCGTTACATTTTCTTTCCTTGGAGAATGTGATGATCTTTGGCCGACACAAATGTTTCTAGAATCACGGATATGATATAAAGCTTGTAATCGACCATTAGAAGGGTAGTATTCAAGTAGTAGTCGATTGAGTAGATAAAGGTTGATCTGAATTGTAATATTTCAGCTCGCATATAGGAGCATATGGGAATATTGTAATTAGGGCATGTTATATCAGGCCTGTGAGCCAAATCTGTAAGCTCAGATGTTGTTGGCTGAATGTAATTGAGATTTCTATTAATGAGAA
>VDFB02334908.1:170265-215439 GCA_007258455.2 Sequoia sempervirens | reverse complement strand
GGAGTTGCAAAGAGTAGACATGTGGAGCAATAGAGAAAACCCTTGATAAAAGGACGAGCAGACTTTGCAATGCACGGGCTAGCGCATAGAAAAATAAACCCGAAGGTAGCTAGTTAAATATTTATTAACAGATAATTACCCTCTCCCAAATATGGACGCAATATTACACAAAGTAACAAGATGTGAGTTGCTATCAATGATGGATGGGTTTTCAGGGTATAACCAGGTTAAATTCAAAGAGACTGAGTAATACAAGACAACATTTACTACACCTTGGGGGAAATGTGTCTATGTGAGAATGCCATTCGATCTCACAAATACAGGGGAAATTTTCCAAAGGGCCATGGACATGGAATTTGTAGATTTAATCAATGTTACAATTGTGGTGTACCAGGATGACCTCACTACTTATTCCAAAAAGGTAGAAGACCATGTGGAACACTTGGAGAAAATATTCATCAAGGCTCTTGAATATGGTATTAGTCTCAACCCCAAGAAATGTCATTTTGTTGTCACAGAGGGTAAGCTTTTGGGGCATATTGTATCAAAAGAAGGGATTAGAATAGACCCTGAAAGAGTAGAAGCCATAGACAAAATCCCCATTACCAAAATTGTCAAAGCCATTCAATCATTTTTTTGACAAATTAACTTTGTTAGGAGATTTGTGTCAAATTTTGCTGAGATTGTTAAACCCATATCCAAAATGCTGAAGAAGGGAGAAAAAATAAACTGGAATGTAGAAGCCCTAGAAGATTTTATATCCATCAAGAAATCTATCAAAGAAGCCCCCATTCTAAAATCCTTTGACTTTTCCAAACCTTTCCAAATATTCTCATTTGCCTCATTTCATACCATAGTAGATGTCATGTTACAAAAGAATGATGAAGGGTATGAACAACATGTATCCTTCTTTATCAAATCATTACAGGGGTCAAAGCTAAAGTATGATATTATGGAGAAGCAAGATTTTACATTGGTCAAAGCAACAAAAGCTTTCAGACTATATGTAGTTGGAGCCAAGGTAATTGCATTTTTACCACATGCAGTTGTGAAAGATGTTTTGGTATAGACAAAGGTGACAAGGAAGATATGTAGATGGATTAATAAAATCCAAGAATTTGATATGGAAATTCAGATTACCAAGTTAGTGAGGGGAAAGGGTCTATCCAAACTAATGGTAGAAACAAACATTGAAGCTAACCAAATCTGCAATGTAGAAAATGAGGAGAGTGTAGTTGCAAGCATTGAACATATGTAGAAAATGAGGAGAGTGTAGTTGCAAGCATTGAACATACTCCTTGGTACACAAACATAATGTATTATCTCAAACACATGAAGAGCCTTGAAGGATTGAATGATAATCAGAAGAGAAATCTAAAGCTGTAGGCATCCAAGTATGTATTCATAGAAGGGGATCTGTTTTGGAAAAACAAGTACGGAGTGCTATTATTGTGTCTCGATGAATCACAACTAGAACATGTCTTAAGGGAGATGCATGAAGGAGTGTGTGGATGTCATTATTCTACCAAAATTATTACACATAAGATTCTCAAGGTAGGATATTACTGGCCTAAGGATTTCAATGATTCTTTTTCATATGTAAGGAAATGTGAAGCTTGCTAGAAGTTCTTAGGAAAGATGAAATATCAAGGAGCCCTACCACTTAGACCTTTGCAAGTAGAAGCCCCTTTCCACCAATGGGGAATTTATTTTATTGGGGAAATATAGGAGAAGTCAACTGGAGGACATAGGTGGATACTAGTAGCAACTGATTATTTCACTAAATGGGTGGAGGCAATCCCAACTAAACAAGCAACAAGCAAGGTGGTGATAAAATTCCTCATGGAGAATATCATAACTAGATTTGGCACACCAATAAGATTGATCCCAAATAATGGGATGTGTTTTAGGTTTGATGAATTCAAAAACTTCTCTAACACATATGGTATTACTATTTCTTATGTTGCCCCTTACAACCCACAAGCAAATGGTCAAGCAGAATCCAACAATAAAAATATTTTGAAAATCATAAGAAGGATGCTAGATGGAAATAAAAAAGCATGGGACTCAAACTTAGGAATGGTTGTATGGGTAGATAGGATTACTGTGAAGAAAGCAATTGGAAAGTCTCTATTTAAACTGGTGTATGGAACACAAGCCAGGATGCCATTGCAAACCTGTTACAAGTTTATAATTTCATCCTTCAAGAAGATTTAGATATTTCAAAACCAATGGAGGAAAGGATGGAGCATCTTGCAGAACTTGATGAAATAAGGAGAATGGCTCAAAATCAAAATGTGAAGTTGCAATCATAGATGAAATATCTCTTTGATAAGAAAGCCAAAGATAGAAAATTTGAAGAGAATGATTTGGTATTAATGTGGAATGCTAGATATCAAGAGAAGGGAAAGCATGGAAAGTTTGAGGCCTTATGGTTAGGTCCCTTTGTTATCATTGGCAGAGGTGGGGAGGACTCCTATTATTTGCAAAACATGTCTGGAGAGGAACAACAATTTCCTGTACATGGGCAGTTTCTGAAGCACTTCTTTTCTTGAAGAACATAGAGGATTAAGCGTTGCTAGTGCATTGACAAATATTGAAAAACCTCTTAAAATAAATTATTTCCATGCATAGTAGAATAGGTGAAGGTTAGGGATTTCCAATGCATGGACAATTCCTGGATAACCTTTTAAAATCAATAAAATTTTCTCCATGCATAGTAGAATAGGATTTCATATCATTTCCACCACTCTTCATTTTCTCTCATTTCCACTACCATACCATGTCACATACTTCTTGGTCTACTCTCCTAGAGATTTGAATTCTTGCAATGATCTCACAATCATTCATCCTTAGACGGAGCCACTGTTAGGACTATAAAATTTTAAAAAATTTATAGTAGCCTAGATTTATAAACTCCATAAAATAGCTGCATTTTGATTAAAAAATTGCTTTAATCCATTCCATATATCATATTCCCCAAGTAATCCCATCAGATTTGATCTTTTGACACACCAAAATCCCTTTGATCATCATTGAGCAAGAGCTTCTGAATAAGTAATCATATCGGCATGAGTAGTTCTATGTCTCTCCGACCCATAAGCCATAATCTTTCAATTCAGGTGTTTCTGGAATATCGAAAAAAGATCAACACTTCCACATCAATCAATAGTGATGCAGGAGCATCCTTGGTTCTTGGCAATCTTGCATCAACCAAAAATAGTTTCTTTCAGTTTTGTTCTTATTTTGTTCTTGCTTAGTTCATGTTGGTGGAGTCTTCATATCTACTCACCAAACCCTATGAATCTGTGTGTACATCATGGACATGTTCATTTTCCTTATTCCAAAATTTGAGCAAGATTGGATCTTTTTTCGGCAAGTTATCACTTCTAGAGTTCATGACAATTTCTTGAACTAGCACTGAAATAGTTTCCAAGCCTAACAGCTAATTTGATCATTCATGGATCATCCCCATGACTTGCAGATGTTAATGGTGTGATTTTAAATGTCTCCTGGAGTGTCTCTGACCTTTGTTATAGGTCCACACTTCCTCCTATGCACTTGTTGATGGAGTAATTCAAATTTGAGGCCGACCTATTCATGTGCTCGTTACATTTTCTTTCCTTGGAGAATGTGATGATCTTTGGCCGACACAAATGTTTCTAGAATCACGGATATGATATAAAGCTTGTAATCGACCATTAGAAGGGTAGTATTCAAGTAGTAGTCGATTGAGTAGATAAAGGTTGATCTGAATTGTAATATTTCAGCTCGCATATAGGAGCATATGGGAATATTGTAATTAGGGCATGTTATATCAGGCCTGTGAGCCAAATCTGTAAGCTCAGATGTTGTTGGCTGAATGTAATTGAGATTTCTATTAATGAGAATATTTGCATCTACATTTTCCTCCATATTTTATGTTGCTTTTGTTGTGTTACTCTTGTTGCACAGTCTGGATTGTTCTCTTTAAGGAGCCTCCTACTATGACTATATTAGATTGGTATTAGAGTGAGATTTGTTCCTTGTGCAATTGTCAAAGTTTGCAAAGTCCTGTTGAAGATTTATCATGGGGTGGAAAATTGAGGATTCAACCTACAACTACAGAGGACTTGTGTAAAGATGGCGAGAAGAAGAAATGTTAGAGGAAATGGAGTGCGTGGAAATGCAAACCCAACTTTAATGGAGATGTTGAGAGGAATTGTTGCCAGATCAAATGTAGTCAAAACGGCCCAAAGAAGAGGTCGACCATTTGATGATGTGAGTGATGAAGAGGTGGAAGTTTAGGATGAAAGAGGAAGAGAAGAGAAACCTGGCCTAGATCAGGGAGAAGAGAGGTTCATAAGAGCCCTAACCAGAGCAAATAAAAAACTACATTTCAATCGACTAGATTATAATGGTAAGTTGGATTTAGAAGAATTGCTTAATTGGATTTCAGGGATGGAAAATTATTTTTCAATTTGAAGGTACTACTGAAGATAAGAAGGTGAAGTTTTCTTGTACAAAGTTGAGAGGACATGCATCCCTTTGGTGGGAACATTTGCAGATAGATAGGCAAAGAAGAGGAAAAGAGAAAATCAAATCATGGGATTGGATGGTGAACAAGTTAAAGACAAAGTTTATGCCTACAAGTTATTAGATTAGTTTATTCTGAAAGTTGAAAAATTTGTAGAAAGATTCTAGTGTGACATAATATACTGAGGAGTTCTATAAGTTGAACATCAGATTTGGACATTCAGAGGAGGAAATTAAGAAAGTAGCTAGATATGTGAATGGTTTGAGGTCTTCTATACAAGATGAGATTAGTTTGATCAAGTTACAGAGTGTGGAAGAAGCATATCAGTGTGCCCTAAAAGAAGAGGAGAACTAAACAAAATAAATGAGCAGAGATAGAGAGGAAGAGGTGGAAGATTTCAAACAGGAAGAAATTTTGCTAGAGGAGGAAGAGGATATTTTCTAGATTAGAATAATGATAAGGAGGTCAATAAGAATGAAAATTCATACTAGATAGGTGATGGAAACTCTTATAGACGAGGAGAATATGGTTACAGAAGAGAAGATAAAGGAATGAGAAAAGAATATTCAAAGGAACTTACTTTAAATGTGGCAAAGAAGGACATAGAGCATTTGAATGTAATCAAGGAGAGACAAGTAGAAAGACAGAGAGCAATAGAAGGAAAGCATTTGTTGAGGAAGAATATACTGGATCATCTAACAAACTGAAAGATGGAGAAGTGTTGGTGAATAGAAGAGTATTATATCAAAGTGAGTTAGAAAAGGAGCCATTGCAAAGAAAAAACTTGTTTCGAACTAGATGCAAGGTGAATGGTAAATGTTGCAAAGTGATTATTGACAATGGAAATTCTGAGAACCTGGTTTCTGAAGAGATGGTGACTAAACTATAGTTGGAAAGGTTGAAACACTCGAAGCCCTACCAGATTGCTTGAATTCAGGATGAGCATAAGATACTGTTAACTGAACAATGTTTGGTAAAATTAAAGATAGGAAATTACCATGATGAAGTTTTGTGTGATATTATTCCTATGGATGTATGCCATATTTTGTTGGGAAGACCTTGGCAGTATGATAGATAGGCTATTCATGATGGGAAAAAGAACATATATATAAGTGTTGCTAGTGAGATGAAGTAGACTTTGTTGCCTTTGGAAGATGTTCCTATGGTTGAGGTTTGTACGAGTACTAGAGTTTGTCTGGTTGATGGAATGAGATTCCTTGATGGATTGAGACATGAGAAAATGTGTTATGACTTAGTTCCTAAGAAGATTGAATATTTGAAGCATGTAGAAGCACAACCAGAAGAGATAAAGGAATTGCTGACAGAGTATGAAGAAATCATTTCAGATAATGTACCTGATGGATTACCACCTGTGAGAAGTATTATTCATTGTATGGATCTCATTCCTGGAGCTAGTTTTCCTAATAAAGCAACACACTAGATGACACCGGTAGAGAATGAAGAGTTGAATAGACAAGTGCAAGAATTGTTGAGGAAGGATTTGATCAGAGAAATCTTAAGTCCATATGCAATACCTGTTGTTCTAGCACCTAAGAAGGATGGAGAATGGAGGATGTGTATAGATTCTAGAGCCATAAACAAGATCATGTTGAAGTATAGATTTCCTTTGCCCCGGATGGATGATATAATGGATTGTTTGAGTGGAGCTAAATACTTTACAAAGATAGATTTGAAGAGTGGATATCATCATATCAAAATCAGAGAAGGGGATGAGTGGAAAACAACATTCAAGACAAATGAAAGATTGTATGAGTGGTTGGTGATGACTTTTGGATTAACAAATTCATCGAGTACTTTCATGAGGCTGATAAATGAGGTATTGAAGAAATTCTTGGGTAAGTTTCTGATTATTTATTTGGATGAAATCTTCATTTTTAGTAAGAGTAGAGAAGAACATTTCTTGCATATAAGACAAGTTTTACAAAGATTGAGAGAAGAACAGTTCCTAATAAACATTAAGAAGTGTAGCTTCATGAAGGAAGAACTGGTATATCTGGGATTTGTAATCTTTGTGGATGAATTGAAGATGGATCTAGAGAAGGTGAAAGCAATTTTTGAGTGGCCTATACTAGATAGTATTGGAGAGGTAAGATCATTTCATGGATTGGCTAGTTTCTACTCAAAGTTTATTAGGAATTTCAGTTCTATTTGCAGTCCTATGACAAAAACAATGAGAGGAGATAAGAAGGATTTTAGATGGACATCTAGAGTAGATCAAAGTTTTGAGTTGTTGAAGCAGAAGGTGATTGAGCAGCCTATGTTGGCTTTACCATATTTCAATAAGGTATTTCAAGTAGACTGTGATGCAAGTGGAAATGTAGTTGGAACAATGCTGAGTCAAGAAGGAAGACTTGTAGCTTATTTCAGTGAGAAATTGAATGATGCTAGGAGAAGATATTTAGTGTATGATCAGGAGTTTTATGCCATAGTTCAAGCCCTGAAGAAGTGGAGACATTATTTGTTTCCTAAGGAGTTTTTGTTCTATACGGATCATCAGGAATTTCAATATTTGAACATTCAAGGTAAATTGAATCAGAGACACATGAGATGAGTAGAGTTCTTGCAAATTTATACTTTTGTTTTGAAGCATAGGAGTGGAAAGTCAAATAGAGTTGTTGATGCTTTGAGCGGGAGAAGGAATTTGCTGACAAATATGAGAGTGGAGGTATTAGGCTTTGATGAATTGAAGAACTTGTATGAGAGAGACCCAAATTTTACAAAACCTTGGAGAGCATGTAACGAAACCAATTTTAGAGATAGAAGTTAGTGGTTGGATTATTTCATTCAGGAGGACATATTGTTCAAAGGTAATTAGTTGTGTATACCCTAAAGTTCAATGAGGGATAACCTAGTGAAGGAGAAGCATAGTGGAGGAATGTCAGGACACTTTGGAGTTGATAAGACAATGGAATTGGTGAGTGAGAATTACTTTTGGCCCAGATTCATAAGGATGTTAGGAGACTTGTGTAGAGTTGTAGAGTTTTTCAAGTTGCAAAAGGAAGTAGTTAGAATGTTGGATTGTATAAGCCTTTGACAATTCCAGAGAGACCTTGGGAGGATATCAACATGAATTTCATACCTGGTTTGCCGAAGACACAAAGAGGTAATGATTCTATATTTTTGGTGGTAGATAAATTTTCTAAAATGACACATTTCATACCCTGTAAGAAGACAACAGATGCAGTACATGTAGCAGACTTGTTTTCAGATAAGTGGTCATATTGCATGGATTACCTAGGAGTATTGCTTCAGACAGAGATGTAAAGTTTTTTAGTTACTTTTGGAGGACACTTTGGAAGAAGTTGAAGAAAAATTTGAAGTTCAATTCTACTTTTCAACCACAGAAAAAGGTAGTAAATAGGAGTTTAAGGAATTTTCCGAGATGTTTGGTTGGAGAGAAGACCAGAGGTTGGTATTTAGTCCTTGCACAAGCAGAGTTTTCTTAGAATAATTTACTAAACAGGAGCATAGGAAAGAAACCTTTTGAGATTTTTATTGGAGTTCATCCTAGAGGTATATCAAAATTGAGAGACATCAATACAAAAGGAAAAAGGTGCGCAGAAGTAGAAGAATTTACATAACACATGAAAAAGTTGCATACTCAAGTGAAACAACAATTGGAAGACATGAACCGAAAGTACAAGGAGAAAATAGATGAAAAGAGGAGACATAAGGAGTTCAAATTTGGGGATGAAGTGATGGTATATTTGAGAAAGGAGGGATTTACAATTGGCATGTACAACAAGCTGAAGATGAGAAAGTTTGGACCTTGTAAGATCTTGAAGAAATTTGATTCAGGAAATTCCTACGAAGTGGAGCTACTGAAAGGTATGGGTATATCACCTATATTCAATATTGCAGATCTATATCAGTACCATGAAGCAAAGTTCAGTAAAGATAGTGAAGCAAAATTGGGGAATCAATTTCCTAAACAACAATCAAATGATATTGAGGAGATTTTGGATGTTAGAAATGGGAGGAAGACTCGTGGAAGACATTACAAAGAATATCTTGTGAAGTGGAAAGGTAGACCAGTGGAGGATTATTTTTGGATTTCTTAGGATGAGGTAGACCATATTGGTTTTCCTTTAGCCCTAGTGAAGTGAGGGACTCAATTTTTACTAACCCCGGATGTTTGATGTAGGAGCATCCTTGGTTCTTGGCAATCTTGCATCAACCAAAAATATTTTCTTTGAGTTTTGTTCTTATTTTGTTCTTGCTCAGTTCATGTTGGTGGACTCATCATATCTGCTCACCAAACCCTACAGATCTTTGTGTACATTGTGGACATATTCATTTTCCTTATTCCAAGATTTGAGTGTGATTTGATCTTTTTTCAGCAAGTTATCACTTCTAAAGTTCATGACAGTTTCTTGAACCGACAATGGAATAGTTTCCAAGCCTAACACCTAATTTCATCATTCGTGGATCGTCCCCATGACTTGCGGATCTCAATAGTGTGATCGTAAATGTTTTTTAGAGTGTCTCTGACCTTCGTTATAGGTCCACACTTCATCCTATGCACATGTTGATAGAGTAATTAAAATTTGAGGCTGAAATATTCATCTGCTCATTACATTTTCTTTCCTTGGAGAATGTGATGATGTTTGGCTGATGCAGATGTTTCCAGAATCACTGATATGATATAAAGCTTGTAATCAATCATTAGAAGGGTAGTAGTTGTTGATGATGTTTTCTACATAGCAACAACTCAAACAGAATATAATATCCTATCTCTCTTGAAAGGTAAATCTCTATCAGCAAGCCTCAAGAGATAACCCCAAGGTCTCTAATGTCAGGTCTTGACAATGCATAAAAACTCAGTGATAAATGTGAAAATGCTGGTAATCACAATGGGACCTTACTACAAGAAAAATACTGAATCTCAATTTATCAGATCTAACAATATGATGATACTTCAATCTTAAATTTAATCCAATAATCAAAGAAATAACAAAAGATAAGGGTTTCAAAGATATTTCTAAACTTAATATTAAACCTAAGATTAACAATGCAAATGACCAACACTTGAAATGGACCAATCCCTCAAAATTGATTTCTACTTGACCCAGATGAATCTGCAATCTTATACAAACAATGCAATCTTCTAAGGTGTTAAGATTTTCAAATCATGAACATTCATTCAAACAACCCCATTGCAATTGAGATGAATAAACCCTCATCATTGAACTAAGTACAATGAATATAAAGTCCAGGCTAACTTTGCAAAGCAACTAACAATCGGTTGGTTGCGAAAAGTATGGACCAGGGATTGTTGCAACACTTCAAATATGAAATCATAAACATCATTAAATCAAATCTAATTCTAAATATCAATTTTTCTCAAAGAAATTCTAAACATAGAATAACAAGAACCATGCAAGATAAAAGAACACAAGTATAGCACCAAATCACAGTGTCATTACTTGCATCAAATTATCCACTGTAGCAACAATTCCAGCTTTCTGTTACAATATTTTCTTGAGAACAACTACTTGCTAACTCTTGCTCTACTTAATTTGCTTCTAACTATCTCTCTATTTGTCTATGTCTAAAAATTCTTAACCCTTACAAATAAGGAAAAATGCCATATTTATAGAACCCCCAAAACATGTCAGCCTAGACAAGGCTTTACAATAATAATAAGGCACAACAAGTCGGCCAAGAGAAATAAGAAATGAAATAAAATATGCATTAAATGCATGAACTTCACCTAGATCGGCCTGGGATCCCCAATGCAGCTCGGACCAATGCATGGAAAAATAATAGGGAAGCAAAAATATCAATGTAACCAATCATTAACTACCTTCCCCCTTGTCTTTATTTTGATCCAGCATTTCATGAACTTTCAAAAGCACCCTATCCAAGTCAGCCACAGGTGGTAAAGGAAAAACCCTAAGTCTCCTTTCAATTGATGCAATTTCTTCCCTGGATTGTTTCACCGACTTATCCCAATCCACCTTATATGCTAGGTACTTGTCAATGACAACAATGTAGGTGACTGCACCATCCAACTGGTGCTCAAAAATGGAATCATCATTAATTGGAGCATAAACATCATGCCACCACTTCCTCAACTGTTCTACACTCAAATACTTAGGGGCAATATTCCTCCTTCTTGTCATAATATCAAAGAAAGCAATAGATCCATTATACACACCAATTAGGGTATCACTAATCTGCCTCCTCTATTTGTAAATCTTTTTCAAAACCTTCTGTCTAATTTTCAATGCTTCAAACCATTCCCAAGGTTCAGCAGCTCGAGAGGAAGGAAGAATTTTATCATTTACTAACTTATCCCTGGTGTATTCCATGATGGTTTTCGTTTTCTGCAGCAAGAGATCTGTATCTTTCAATCAATCTGTTGCCTTCATAGCATCTTTTCCAGTTGAAAAAATATTCTTAATGGCCTCATTACCTTTGGTTCATACCGCTTGCAACCAATTTGTAGTATCAAGAGTTGAAGCCTTCATCTTTTCCAGCTCAGTGATAGTTTCTCAGGTAAAGGATTCGCAACAGAAGCGGAGGGGTTAATAGATTGCAAGGGTTTCATTAAATCCTCCAAGCATTTCCTGAGATTCTCATTTTCCTTTTTTAGCTCCTGCTTAGTTTTAATTTCCTTCCTCAATCTGCCCAAGATGACTGCACTAGAACCCTAATAATCTTCAATATCCTCCTCAACGGATGTAGGCCCTAAATTGAAAGTCTGAACATTATAATCCTTTCCAACCACATCATCTCTACTCTTATCTGGGGCAGGAGTTGCAATATGGACAACTCTGCTGTGGACCTCATCTCTTTCAATCCTTGAAATCACCCTAGCCTTCTTTTTACCTTTATCTTTTCCAATTTTGGCTAGCAGCTCATCCCAATTAGGTGGAGTATCTTCCACAACAACTTGTTTTCTCCTTATTTCCTTATCTGGCCAATTAGGGATATTGGATTCTAATTGCACTTCAGTCTATTTCTCTCCTTCCTGTTGATCTTTAGGTGCTTCTTCGCTCAAACCCTACTTCTCAAGAGTCTCTGTCTTGCTCTCCTTCTCTTCAACATGTTCCTCCTTGTGCTTAGGTGATGGAATCTTTTCCGCTTCTTCTTCTCTTGGAGGATATTTAACCTCTTAAGTTCCAATAGGTGACTCTGCATACACAACCAAGGGAGATTATATTACCTTTTCAATTTCTGGCTTCGTACTGTAAAGGTAACCCTCGTGAAATTCCTCCCCTTCAGTGTCTGGATGTTCTTCAACTTTCTCAAATTCACTTGGTTTGTTTTGAGCTTCATGGGTGAAAGGAACATCATCATGTTGCTCCTCATGAGAAACAACTAGAGGAAGGTCTGCTTTAGGCAGACTATCCTTGGGAGAAGGAGTCCTTGACCTCCTTGTATATAATTGTGCCTTCTCCCCTGAGCTTTCTACATTTACCACAGGTGGGGTAACTTCTTCTTCTCCTACTTTGGAGCTCGCCTTCTGTGACAATCTTATGACTCTTCTTCTTTTGGGCATAGGAACATCATCCTCAGGACCCTACTTTTCACTTTCTTTCTGCTCAGACTTCTTAGTCCTTGACCTTTTCTTAGCAATTGGCTTCCTCTGCTTTTCTATTTCTTGGACTTCCTCCTCCTGAACACCTTTTATCTTGATCTTGAAAGGAGAATCTAGCTTAGCTTTTCCCTTAGGATCCTACTCAGTTGACTCTTCAAAAGTGGAATGAGGGTCCAAATCTCCCATCAGCTCATAGGTGCATTGTACACCTTCATTTTCCAACTCCCATAGTTTATGCCTTAGCCACATTCTAGTGAACTTGGTAACTGGATCCATCAATTGTTTTAGTTCTTTTTTTTCCTCTTCTAACCAATCCACATCACCAATTGGCCTATCCTTCACTGCCTCATAAGCATGATCCTGAATCAGGTTTCCATCATCTTCAAGTTGATTAGGGATTGCCTTCACATTATATAAATGGACTAATTCAACCGAAAGGAGAGAAAACTTCTTCTTCCTAACCTCATATTCATCGCTACAATTGTCCCAGTAGTCCTCCAAATCAACCTTATGGCTATACTCACTACTAGCCCTCTTTTCGGCTTCTCCTGTGATATCAAATCTGGACCTCTTGGAATGGAAAGATAAGCCAAGAGTACTCATCTCCTCCTTGGGTAGAAATAATGGAAGGGCATGCCTCTCCAGTGCCAATCCTCAAAGGGAAGTCTCCACCAAATCCAGTCTTATGTTTGTCTCTTTTAATAATGGCATCAAAGTTACATATCTGTCTAGTGACTTCCAGAAGTATGATATGATCAGTAGGATACCTCAGAATCCTGTAAGGAGCCCTTTGGTAGCCATCAATCCGAATGTAGGAGAAAGTTGGGAACTGAATAAACCAAGCACCATATTTCTTGATGAGTTCTTTTGCTTGATCCAAAATTCTGACATGTTCTGCACCTTGAAGTAATCTAGTGATGTGCATGGTGAATGCATCGTTCACCCTCCTATAGCTAGAGCTTCCTAGGTGCAATTGAGGGTAAACCTCATAGATGACATCTTGCCTAAATATTCCCCTCATACTCAATCCTTTGTAAGGGTTAACTCTTGCAAGTGCATAGACCAAATATGAAGTCATCATGAAGGTCTTGGTCTGCAACTTGGAAAGCTACTCATGAATCACCCTACTAATCACACCAGCCCAATGATAGTCAATCAGCTCTTGTTCCATCCTCACAATAGCATGGCACATCCAATTCTCAAACACACGTGTATTCCTCAATCCAACCACCCTGCTGAGCAATGTGATGGCATCATAATATTCTTTCTTGAACTTTGCCCTAAATAGTTGCTTGGGCAGCTTGGAATAGTGGGACTTGGGCTTCTCCAGCTAGGAATTGATAAGCTATTGTGATTTCACAGTTTGTTCTTTATAGTACTCCTGAGTTGCCTTCATATTGAATGCCACCACATGAGTTCTTTCTGGCATATCAAAAGTTTGGGCAATAGAAATAGGGTTGAGATTCGCTACAACTCTCCCTTGAGGACCAATAATTCTTTGTGTGTCCTGATTATAGTGTCTGGCGCACTCAAGGACAAGCTCATAGCACTAGACTGTGGAAGGAAAACCAGCCACATGTGACAAGCTTGACTCCTTCATTCTTCTAGCCACCAAAGGAAGATCCTTGGCTGTCATTCTTCCTTTAAACTCTTCGTAATCCCATAGTCTGACATTTGTATCAGTCACCTCTGACCAGATTGATGTAATTTTACTCTCAGGGATCCTGCTCTTGATGTCCATTTTAATATTCTCTGCTTCATATATTGAAGATCCAGTCACTACCTTGCTAGGTTTAGCGTGCACTTGTCAAACAATCCATAATAAAAACCATAGGAAAGCAATGCTAATCCATCAAAAACATCGTTAGAATGAAACCCCATATAAACAAGATGTCATTGAATCTCATATAAAATGATCTTGATGAAATTCGAGTTTCAAGACCAAAGTAAGATGAAACCTCAAAATGAAAGGGCCAAGACACCAAAAACCAAAGTGAAAGAGGGTCCCTACTTTCAGCAGGTCATGTGTGCAAAAACTACACAACAGTAGTCAAGTAGTAGTCGATTGAGTAGATAAAGGTTGATTTGAATTATCAGATTTCAACTCGCATATATGAGCATATGGGAATATTGTAATTAGGGCATGTTATATCAAGCCTATGAGCTGAATCTGTAAGCCTGAATGTTGTCGGCTGAATGCAATTGAAATTTCTATTAATGAGAATATTTGCATCTGTATTTTCCTCCATATTATGTTTTGCTTTCATTGTGTTACTCTTGCTTCACGGTCTGGTTTGTTCTCTTTGAGGACCCTCCTATGACTGCATTAGATAACTTAAGAGGATACGTATTCAGAAAGACAAGGCTTGTTGTTTCCCCAATGAAAATTTATCAACAAGAAAATGCTATCAGAGTAAGATCTTCAAGTCACCCCTAGCATATATGTCATGCTGATGGAATTCCATCAGCAAGATACCCACTTTGTCTCATCGATGAAGCACAAAGGAAACATGTCGGGGAGATATGTGCTATTAGAATGAGTTTTAGATGTCTTTTTGACTCCATATGTCACACTGATGTATTTTGATCGGAGAGAGTCTTGCCGACTCATCGGAAGGAGGATGATAACTCAAGGAGACTTGTAATGTCGGTGTAACCTTCAAATCTTTTAGTGATACCTATTCTCTTACCAATGGAAATACAAAAAGATCAAAATTTCATCGGTAGGAGTGGTAGTTGGTCTCCCCAACCATATAAGGTGCCTAATGAATGTTCGGATCGATTCAAATGTATAAATCATCCAGAGTTTAAAATGTCTTGCTGATATGATCACCTGATCCGATAGTGGGAAATTTGAAATACTTACTACACTCGTGCTCAAAGCTAAGCATTAATGGTTGCATGGATACACACTGAATAGATAATCCTCTAAATCAAACAATAATAATTAAGGAAGATTTGTAGGGTTGGCAGTGAAAGAAATGGGAGAACGGACAGGAGCCAGAGAATTTTGTGCAAACGAAGATTTTCAAGTAAGCTTATAAATTCTCTGCACTTGTATTTCAAATTCTGTCAATTTGATAAAATAAAATGGAAGGTTCAAGCTCTAGAAAATCAAAAATTAGAAGGAAAGGTGAGGGTAGTCATCCTAAGGGAAGAAAGAAAAAGATCCGAATAGTGGGAAATTTGAAATACTTACTACACTCATGCTCAAAGCTAAGCATTAATGGTTGCATGGATACACACTAAATAGATAATCCTTTGAATCAAACAATAATAATTAAGGAAGATTTGTAGGGTTGGCAGTGAAATAAATGGGAGAACGGACAGGAGCCAGAGAATTTTGTGCAAACGGAGATTTTCAAGTAAGCTTATAAATTCTCTGCACTTGTATTTCAGATTCTGTCAATTTGATAAAATAAAATGGAAGGTTCAAGCTCTAGAAAATCAAAAATTAGAAGGAAAGGTGAGGGTAGTCATCCTAAGGGAAGAAAGAAAAAGATTGAGAATAAGGATGAATCAAAAATAGCTTAAAGGAAATTGAATCAAGATATTATTGAGTAGCTACCTGGCTCAGGACTTAAAGTTAGGCATTCTGCACAACTTAGGGCAAATGTGGAGAAATTTGAGGACAAGTGCAAACACATAGGAGATGTGTGGACTTCAATTCGAGGGTATGAAATATTTATGTTCCACTATCATAGGAGGGATAGGTTCGAATCGGAGTGCAATCCTTGGAAATTCAACCTAGGAAAACTAGTTGTCCCAAATGTTTTTGTAGATGTGGAACTACTGAAACTCTTAGCTACCCCTTAGGATCCAAAACTCGAAGATATTTGCAATTCATTGGGTAAGCCTTTCATACATGTGTTAGAAGCTGCAATTTGTGAAGTTTTTAACTTATAAGGCACATGTGACAAAGCCATTGTGCATGAGAATTTAGAGAGAGAATTCTAGAGAATGGATACCACATATAGGGGTTAGAGATTTCTGTTGTATAGACCAAAGAAGGATGGAAGTTTGGTTCCACTGGATGATGATGATGGGCCTCCATTTCATGTAGACACATTTAAGCCCTATTTGAAATATACATACTTCTCAGTATGTCAAGTGTTGGGAATGGAAGCTCCTAAGCTTATGTCTATTGTACCAATGGTAATTGTAGCTGATGTTCAATATCACAATGACAGGCCCTTTGACTATGCTTCATACATATTCAAAGGAATTCATTCAGGGCTAATGGCAATAAGAAATGGATCCCCTATTTTACATTTCAAACATTACTCTATTTTTATGCATATTGTGGTGTATTATGAACAAGAATTGGGAATGTGATCATATGAGTTGAGGATTACACAATTTGATAGGGAAGGTAAATTGTTACCAATTTAGTTATGGACTACTATTTGGTATAGTAGATTTTCCAGTTCAAGTTTTGTGCATTTTGAAGAATACTTTGTTAAACCATTGTATAGATTCTTCAACCATCCTTGTGACTATGTGTTGTCTAATGAGATAAAAAGGTTCCTCAAACCTAAAGATTTCAATGGACCTATTGGTCATAATTAGGCAGATTGGTATTGTTTTGCATATGCTACTATGATCAAAGTGTATGGTTTTGAAGATACACCATTCATCTTGCCTAATAGAGTGCCTAATAGAATTACCTACTTTGAAATTGTTAGGAAAATGGATTACTCAAAGTATAATGAATTTAAGTTCCTTTGGAAAATAGACATTTATGCCAAGCACTTTGTGCTTTGGAGATTTCACTATATTGTTAAAGGAAAGATATGATTTGATTTTGGATAAGCTATTACATTTCAATTTGAAGAGAGATCCACCAGGGAAAGGGTTTGATCCAGAGGGATACATTGACTTTGCTAGGAAAAAGATGAATTTAGGAGGGTATGATCATATACCTTATCAATTTGATGATATGATCAGAAATTTGGAAGAGAAAGAAGCTGAGAGGGTTGTTGATGAACATAACTAGGGAGTAGAGTAGAAAATAAAACAGACACAAGACATGGAATTTTTATCTTCTAGAGACGAGGCATCTGGTGATGAGGGATCTCAAGGTTCAACTGATAAGATCTCCATATTGAAGACTAAGGATTATAAGCTTCCTCTTAGAGAACCAGAAATTGAAGAGGGTTCAAACACAAACATGAGGCAAATGGCTTATAGATCTTTTGTAGTTGATGAGTTTGTGAAATCTCCAAAATTTAGAGGTTTCTTATATAAACTAAAGGGAAAATCCATAAGAGAATCTATTGGAAATATAACACCAAATAATGAGGAGCAATTGTTGAATAATTTGAAATCAAGTGTGGAAAAAGAAACAAAATTTATGACTCCAGAGAAGGGGAGAAAGTTGTTAGAAGATTCAGGTGTCATGATTTTCCTAGGATTGGATCTAAATTATGCTCTGGTTTTTGATAGTTTCTTAAAGGACAATAGTGCTACACATAAGCTTAGCCCTAAGGGGGTGATAGAAGTGTACACAGGGTCAAAGTATAACCCAAATGAAGGTTCCATTATGATATGGGCCTTGTATCCACCACATAAGAAGTCTATTGTTATTTACACTAAGAAGGATTTTGGACACGTTATGACACTAAAAGTTGGAGAAGTTGATAATGTGGCTACAACTGAGATTGGTATAAATGTTTCCAAGCTAAATAAAGCCTAGATCCAAAAGTTAATAAAAGAAAAGGAAATGTACAAAATAAATAATGAAAGGATACTTAGGGAAAATGATCGCCTAAAGAATATGGTTGAAAGCACATTGAAAGGATCAACTAGGCTACTAATGCAAGGACAAAGTTCTCAAACAATGAACAAGTGGGAAGGGTTAGATGTATACTCTCAAGGAAAATTTGATACACTTTTTGTAGTGATTAGAAAGAGACATGCCAACTTGATGATTTTTCTAAGCAAGCTTTGGGGAATTCACTCAAAAAATTATGTAGCAGAGCAGGAGCATAGCAGAGTTAGTCACAAAATCCAAGAGAAATTTCAAGAAATACAAAAGAGGGACCCTCTTGATAATGAGGCTATCAAGATTGCTAAGGAGATCATGAAAAAGCATAGAGGTTACCATGAGGAACTTCAAGGAGATGAAAAAAGATTAAATTATGTCACAAAAGAAGGAATACTAGCATTGTTTGAAAACAATGGAAAAACAAAAGAAAAGGTCAAATGGATTGATGAATGTGAGTTGGTGTTGCAAAGGATTTTGGAAACGACTACAGGAAAAGACTCGACATTGGATGAACCATGTGAGTAGAATGAGAAAATGGTGAACATGGAGATAGCAATCAAGAATGCGTTGGGAGATGTTGATACTCATCAAAGATGGGATTATCTGGACCATTTGACAAAAGTTCACTTATGGCTAAACAAAGCCTTATTTTTCTATTTTAATTGTTGTTAGTTATAATCAAAAGATATGTCATTTGATTTAAAATTGGTTGCCTCTCGTATAAATAAGAGAGAGAAAGACCATTAGAATTCATTAGATTAGATATAAAAAAAGTAACAAGTGAATAGGGATAATGTCTAAATTTCAAAACACCATGATGCATGTATAAAATTTTGGAGGAATCAATGAAAGAACTTTGATTTTGTGGTGTCCTTCTAGTATCAATTGTTTGTTGAATTGATTGAAAATATTATCAAGTTGTCTCCAAGGTTGATATTTCTATGTTATTTAAATTGATATATCAAGTATATACTCAATTTATCAATGCACATTTGTTGTACTTGTGTGGTATGATTAATTGGTTCTTTCAAGTAAAGATTAAATCCTTCTAGTCATTCACAGTAATTTGGAAGTGTCATTTGGATCGCTAAGAGGAACCTGGTAATTACATTCTTGCATGTTTATACAAGTTATAAACTAATATTGGTATGCCAAATAATTAAAATTTCTGCTAGATACAATCCCCTCATCTTTGACTTTCATCTGACTCTGTTTTACCCAACAAGGCACTAGTCTCACCCATTTTTATTTAGTTTTATGATATCAAATTCAAACTTCACATTTGTTAACTGAACATATTAAATTTTACCTTGATATTTCTTATACAATTCATACCAATTAGGATTTCATCTCTCCACTTCCAATTTCCATTGTGGATAGATTGCTTAAGTAGGAAACACAAAATCTAAGTCTGCTCCACTTGCATGGGTATTCCCACCTAGGTCTAGTAGAGCCTAAAGAGAAGAAGGTTCAAATTCATCATTTGGCCTTGTACGTTAGCCAAAAACATATCAAGAGCTTGGCAACCTCTTGTGGTTTCAAACCAGCATTTTTTAGACCTAACAAAGTGATGGATGGATAAATGGATGAATAGGACAAGATGGAGGAGGTTATTTTTAGATATAAAGGCCCAAAATGGACTTAGTACTGAAAGGATGTGTGATGGTGGATGAAGGGACATAAGGACCCAAAATGGATGAAGTAGATGAAGGATGGGAGATGGTGGATTAAGGGACATAGGGACCCAAAATGGATTTGGAAGACGAAGGAAGAATATGGATTTTTGTTTTGAGGTGATACAATGGAGAGGGATTGGTGGCAAATGGTTTTGTGGAATGACAAGAAGAGCCTATTATTCTTTTGGAGGAGGCTTGTTAAGGATGTATAGAGGTTGCACTAACATTTTTGGATTGTGAATCTTGAAAACTATATCCAAGACCTTGTGTACACGAGTTTTGTTTGACATGTATGGGCTCTAAAATACCTTGCTCATGAAGGCCTAAACCTTTTCATTGATAGTTCTTGCTTTTAAGCATTCATTCTATAGTAGGATGCTTGTTATGTTGGAAGAATTATGTGAGTCCATTATTAGGTGGAGCAGGATGGGTGGTGTATATGCTCGGTTCCTCTTTTGCAAGGATACCACCATGGATGAATGTGAGAGTATTGAGGGAATATAAAAGTGGTGTGGGGATAGTAGGGTTAGCTAGAAATGGAGGATCATGAGATGGAGATGATGGGGTAGCGGCATGTTGATCAGGAGGAACAAGTGGTAAGGGATCCAAAGAGGGATTAGGTGATATGCTAGGATTTGGATTTGTGGCAGCGGGTGATAATGTCTCATGAGATGGAGTGGTTGGATCTTGAGTGTCAAGGGGATCATGGGATGGAATGGACGAGGGACTATGATCTTGAGGTGGACTAGATGGGATGACAGGATCTTGATGTGGAGAAGGGGATATGGTGGTATGCTTTGGATTAAGCTCTTGTCATGATTCATCTTGTGTGGGTGGCATAATGATGGAGTGTCGAAGGGACTCCTCAAGTGGGCAAGATGGAAGGATAGAGGATTCATGAAGTTCATGGGAATGGATTTCAGTGCTACTAGGAGTGGGAGGAGTCGATTGGATTCACATGTCTTTGATGGATTGGGTAGATCTAGGAGTAGGAAGAGTGGATTAGATTTGTGTGTCTTCAATGGATTCGATGGATCTAGGAGTAGGAGGAGTGGATTGCATTTGGGTGTCTTCGATGGGTTCAATGACTCTTAGAGTAGGAGATGGGGGTTCAATGGATTTGGTAGATTTGATGGTTGCAATGGTTTGGGTGGTGCTAGAGGTGGTAATAGTAATGATAGGTGTGGGATGGAGAGGGGTCTCATCACCAATGACTGTATATGGGGGAGTTGGGCAGCATGGTTCCACGACTTCAATATGTGGAGTTCAAGATGTATTCTTTGTCATGAGTCCTTGGAGGACTTCTGCAGTGAGAAACTTACATATTATGGGCTTAGTTGGGCTGATGGGAATAGATGAAGGATTATGGGTTGGTGGAGGATTAGGATTATGGACTGGTGGACTAGAATTAGATGGAGGAATTGGATTGGAGGTAGGACTATGAGTAGGTGGAGGATTAGGACATGATGGAGTGACATAGGAGGATATCGATGAATGATTAGGAGAAGCAGACATGGATGGTGGATTAGGACAAGAGGATATGGGTGGTGGATTGTAGTAGGAGTATTGGGATAATAGATTAGGATGGGAAGATTGGAATGATGGATTAGGATAGGAGGATGCACATGTTGTATTAAGATAGGAATATTGAGACCATGGATTAAAGTGGGAAGATGTGGATGTTGGATTAGGAAAAGAGGATGCAAGTGGTGGATTGTAATAAGTGTATTGGGATAGTGGATTAGGATGGGAAGATTGGGATGGTGGATTAGGATAGGAGGATTTGGATGGTGAATTAGGATAGGAGGACGTGGATATGGTGGATTAGGATAAGTGGATGTGGGTGGTGGATTGTAATAAAGGTATTGGGATAGTGGATTATTATGGGAAGATTGGGATGGTAGATTAGGATAGGAGGACATGGAAGTTGGATAAGAAAAATATGTAGATGAAGGATATGATGAATATGTAGACGGGGAAGATACCGGGTATCCCTTGTCAAAGGTAGTATAAGGATTGCTAGTAGGTGTGGGTGAAGATGTAATGGGATAGCTTGGATGAGTGATTGGATTCAGGATGAAACTTGAGGAAAGCTTGCTAGAAATGATAGCATCAAGGGGGTCTATTTCATACTCATCTTGATCAACAAGACTTTCCTTATCGTTATCAACATAATTGGGATTTCCATTGACTACTATTTTTGGCTACATTGATGAAGGATAAGGATTCATGATGTTGGATGGGATGGATATGGGCTGAAGGTATGGGAATGGATGATTAGAAGGAAAGAAAAGATTATGAAAAGATAACTAAGATGGATTGGAAGAAGATGGAAGAAGGGATCTTAAGATTTTTTTTGATATTAGAAGATGTAGATGGACTAAAGCTAAAATTGGGATATAGGTTAAGCTCATATTGGGATTGGATTAAAGCTCAATTTCAGATTGGATTGAAGCTCATATTAGGATGATAGGAGGATGTGATAGGATTTATTCTAAACCAAGTTTAGGGGTTAACTAGATGACCTAAGGTGTTGACAATCGGATTTTGCCAGATTCGGAAGATTTCAATAATTGTTAGATTTTTCCATTTTAAGTATCTTCACATGCATATCTTTGAGAGTCTAGTTTTTTCCCAAAAACTTCCTAAAACTAAGATAGGCTGAATTTCCAACTAAAATCCTAAATTTGAAACATGAGTTTCGAGTTATTAATGAAAATGACTTTTTAAAAACTAGAAAAAATATTGAATTATCATTTTGAGGGTCAAGATGAAAGTTTCAAGCCCCAAAAAAGTACCAAAATGGGGGCCAACCAACACAAGGTTTGTTGGGAATCCACATACCACATCACAACACATCCACCCATAAAATTTCAGCCCAAACGGATATTTGAGTCAAAAGTTGTGACCTTTGAAAGTCCCTACATGAAAATCAAAACCCCTAAAACAAAGTCTAGGTGATTGGGATTGATGAATCGATGGTGGATATGCAATATAGGGATGTCCTAAGATGCACTATATGATTTGGTCAATGAAATGATGACTTTAGATGGATGAAAATGACGATTGCAGGAAAAAGGATGGTGGGTTTTTTTGAGCATACTCACCTATGCTTGGAAGCAAATTCACCTATTTTGGGGAGGAAAATTTGCCTAAACTTTAGATGGCACAAGAGATAGGAAAATTTGATGAGAAAATTCACCCAAACTTCAGATGGTACAAGAAACAAGCGAATTTGAAAGGAAAATTTTCCTAAAACTGGACTAGTACAAGAAACAAATGAATTTGATGAGCAAATTCACCTATCCAGAAGATCAAATTTACCTCTGTCTGGGCTGACATAAGAAATAGGAAAATTTCTCAATCCAAGCAAATTCACCTCTCTAGGGGATCAAATTCGCTCAAAAACTCAGGTGGTACTAGAAATAGGCGAATTTGAAAGACAAATTCACCTACTAATAGCAAAATCGCCCAAACTGCTAGCAAGATCACCCAAACTCTAGAAAACGAGCGGATTTGACTTTCAGGATCGCCTAACAAGGTGAAAAACTTTCCTATTTCTTGAACGGTAAGGATGGGGAATGACTTCGCCTAAAAATGGAATCAATTGTTTGACAAGAAAATTCACCTAAATGTTGAAACAGATGGATGGAAGACTCAGACAAGAAGCAAAATTGCCCCTGTAGAGAGTAAATTCACCCAAGAATGTGGAAAATTCACCTGTCCCAAAAGAATGGGTGAATTTGACAAGAAAAAGAATAGATAGACAAACTTACTCGGATTGATAGAAGGTTCGCCCCTAAAGGGGGAAAATTTTCCTATTCTGTGAAAATGAGCAAATTTGAAAGAGGACAACTGACAAGATGAGACAGAATGAAAACAAGATCACCCCTAAAGAGGAAAAATTTGCCTATTATGTGAAAACGGGCAAATTTGATAGAAAATGACTGACAGGATCGCCTAAGGGATGGATAGACTCACCTATTCCAAGGAACGGGAAAAAATGGGGTCACCTAAGAAAGATGAATTCTCCCAAATGGATGACCTAAACTAGACCAGGATTCAAAACAACTGACTATGGCAAAGGATGACAAGCATGAAAAATAGCAGATAGAAGGCTAAGCTAACTCAATTTAAAATGAAAAGCACCCGTATCGCACAAATAAGACACTCCAAGCAACACAATCCTAGAATTAGTGTTAAGGGTTTACAAACTTGATGTAGGTCCACCACCTTGAGTGGACAACCCAAGGTTAATACTCTGTGATACCGAGGTGGTTCTCTAGATCACCCTTTCTCACAAAGGTGGATAGCTAACGTTCTAGTGGCACAAGGTCATCAATAGACGCCATGAGCTCACCTTCACACTCTCACTTGAGGACTATCATAGTCCACCATGAGGATTTCTATCTCAACCGAAGGGAGTACGTGGTGAGTGACTTTAGGGTATGGTGTGCATCTTGTAAGGAAAGCCAAGGTGCAAAAAAAACTCTCCTAACATTAAAACCTCATGGAAGTGAAATTACATATAGAGTACGAGCTTGAATCTCTGATGTCAAATTACAATAGCTTTCACAATGATCAACCTTGATATAGAACACTCAAGTTACAATACACTCAGAATTCAATTCACTCTAATCATTCATCAAACTATATATCCAACTCTTCATGCAACCATCAAACCGATCCTTCGAACCAGACTACTTTTCAAATCTCTGAGTATATCCATGATGCCCCTATCTATCGAACTTCCTCTCAGTAACGGCTGCAACAATCCAACTGCTAGCGGTTCCCATTCAGCTTTTCTGACTAATTGAATACAAGCCATGTAGGATAGTCTTCACTCAGTCAAAGGCATTCACCCTATGTTGGCATGTCGATGAGACACTAACTGTGTCTCCCCGATGCCACGAAGTCAACATTCGATATCGCCAAGAGTCCATACTATCGGCAAGATGTTACACTGAGTCCAGAGAGCTATTTCTAAGACTTCGCCATGTCACCAAGACCTTATACTGATGATCATCACTTGTATCACTATCACCAAGACTTATCGCTTTTTCTAAGAGATCATACTAAGCCTTGATGTTATACTGAAACGTTCAATAGTCGGCAAGACTTACCGCTATCACTAAGATGCTACTCTGAATTCTTAAGTCATACCGAGCACCAAACAACAGTCAGCAAGACTTCTCTCCATCGCTAAGACTTCATACTGAAGCCTCCAGGTTACCCTGATGACTCCAAATGAATACCTATCGGTGAGACATCTCCATATCGACAAGACTTCATACCGAAGCATATGAGTTACTCTGATGACCACATGTGTAACACTCTGTCAACAAGACATACAATCTCAATAAGACTTCATACCGAGATAAGCCTTTCGGCCAAGGGTCTCCTCGACACCGCTTGTGGCCCAAAGTCTCCCCAATATATGATAACAGTGGCTTGTCGGCCAGAGATCTTCACTCGGCAAAGGGTTACAGCGATTGCCACAAGTCATAGCGACAAGTCCACTTGACATGACTGAAGCAAGGTCACAGTGACCATAACTGTTCACCAAGGTTTCAACTGCTAGTCGGCCAGACACAAAGCATGTCACACCAACTTGGCCCTCTTAGAGGTTTCATCCTATGGGATTGAGGCACATATTTCCAACACATCCCCTACACTACACCACACCAAGTCATGACTACAACACAGGTCTCTATCTAGGATGAAAAGTCTATCTTGTGAGTCCCTAATATACACATGGTATGTGGGGTACAACTGTGAACACCAGTCTATCACAAGTGTGAGTCAGGAGCCCGAGCGAGGTACTAGAAACTTGGACCAACTCTTCACGTCTTATCTAGGTATCACCCTAGCTTTGATGCTCTACCAAACATGATGCAACTAGATTGGGGTACAACTTTATCTCTCCCCCCTTTATATACCCCTCTAGTAACACGTGGTTGGAATCATCCCCTAGGTGATGAAATCCTAGGTGGGTCCCACTAAAGGAAGAAGATACTAGAAATTTTTAGTTGGTCCCCAGGCTTGCACGTAGTGCAAGGGGAGAGCATAGACGCACTAACACCTCTTAGGAAGACATGACTAGACTAGATTAACTGTGATTTCTCATCACCCAGGATCACCAAGTGGTGCAAGGTGATTGGATATGTCAACAGTCACTCTCGTGCATGACAAACAAGTTAATTGACCCTCTAATTAAGTCTATGTGTGCCTAGCTAGTATGGAAAAACAACAGACAAACTACCTAAAGATCTTGGACTGATCATCCTACAAAAAAAGAATCAATAGTTTGCAACCACCAATCTTGGACGAATGAGAGACAACTACACAAAATGTTAGCAAAAGCTAGGCACACTCACAAATAGATGAGTTAGTGGATTAGTACCTGAAATCAAAGCCAAAACAATGTTGAAAACTAAAGATTCAGGTCTCAGGTTTACCTCAGATTCTCCTCTGTATGAGGAAAATTTTCCTGTTTGGATGAGAAAATTTGGTCATTCTATGAAGATGGGGGAATTTGCTTGAGAAAAAATTCACCTATTTTGTGAAGATGGGAAATTTTTCTTTTTTTTGGAGCAATTTCGCCTGTTTTGTGAAGATGGGAAAATTTTCCTGAGAGCAAATTTTTCTATTTTGTGAAGATGGACGAATTTTCCTGAGAGAAAATTCACCTATTCAGTGAAGATGGGTGAATTTTCCTGTTCTACAACTTTGTCTCTTAATCAGGTAGATTCACCCTATAGACATCCAAATTTAATCAATTCCATATGATTAAATTTACTACCTTTCCACCTATCGTATTAATATTAATTTATTAAATTAATATTGCACCTTTTGTCTTATATCGGTAAAGTATGTAATTTAATAATTAATACTTTGTCTTTTACCTTATTCCTCTCTAAATTAAATAAATACGCTAATTTATTTAATTTAGTCATTTTCCCCCTTTTTTTATTTAAAATCAATTTAAAATTCCTCACTTTCTCTCTCCTTGTCACATCCTCCATAACCTCACTCTAATCTGAATTAATTTAATTAATTCATGATTATGATGTGCATCCTCTTAATCAGAGATTAATGTCACATCCTTCTACATTTGCCACTTGCCTCTAATCTTCCATTAATTAGCCTAATCCAATATTTGCACAACCTTAACCAAGGTCATTAGCTAAATTTAACACCCCTTTTTGGTCAATTCTTCTAATTTTCCCTTTTTGAACATTGACCCCCTTTCCCATGTGAATTTTTAATTCACATTTATTTGTTCTAGATTCCCCTCTTTTATGTGTGAATTTTTAATTCACATTCCATTCTCCCAAGGCTTCTAGAACCTTGGACTTGTCACAATCTCCACATGTGACCAAGTCCCACCTTTTTGGAGCCCACCTTTTACCCTCTAGATCATCCTAGGAATGTGAATTTAATTCACATTTATATCCCCAACCTCCTTTCCTTTTCCCATGTAGATTTTGAGGAATTCCAAAATTCTTCAAATGTCCCTTTCACTCCCACTTGGGGACAAGGAATCCCTTTTTGAGGAAATCTCCTCACTCCCCAAGGTGCATGTCCTTCCTCCACCTCATGTACCTTTTTGACAACTCACCTCCATCTCATATTCCCTTGGCCACTTCACCCTCCACATGTCAAGATGTGAGGGCTTGTGGGTTCTCAACCCACCATGGCCCTTCATCTTGACCTTGTTGGATCAATCTTGACCATTGAATTCTCTAGAGAATTCAAAATCCTCTATCAATACCCCCTCCTCAAGAGCATTTACAACACTTTGAATTTTTGTAACTACATGCTGCCATTTTATGCACTCATCTAGCCTTCAATTACATTCACTTGCATTCATATCCAAGCACATAGTAAAATCTTCCATTTTAGCCACATCAAAAGCCATCAAGGAGCACACATATCATTCCAAGCAAAGGCCAATCAAGGAGACATCAACAGCAAGGAAGGTAAAACCATTCGTGTCTTGTGTTATCTATTTTCCTTATTGTTTTGTCACTCTCTTTTGGCTAATCTTGAGGTGTCCTTGGTTTTCTTTATCATTCGTATTTTGAGTTATTTTATACACTAGAATAGGATAAATTCCAAGGTATACATTTCTGGCACGTCCGGTGGGACCCACAAACGGGTTCCCATACTTTACGTTTGCTGTTGTTGAGGTTTTTGCAGGAACACATCGCAGAAGAGCGACTATGCCCCTGTTTTTACCGTAGAAGGGCAACTACGCCCCTGTCTTTTTTGCAGAAGTGCGTGTGCACCCACCTGGGCTGAAACTTCACTTTTTTACTAACACTTTTCTGCAGAAGTGCGTATACACCCACCTGGGCTGAAACTTCACTTTTTTACTAACACTTTTCTGCATAAGTGCGTGTGCACCCACCTGGGCTGAAACTTCACTTTTTTTTTACTAACACTTTTCTGCAGAAGTGCGTATGCGCCCACCTGGGCTGAAACTTCACTTTTTTTTGCTAACACTTTTCCACAGAAGGGCGTGTGCACCCACGTTGGCTGAAACTTCACTTTTTTGCTAACACTTTTCTGCAGAAGGGCGTGTGCCCCCAACTTGTCTGAAATTTGTGCACTTTTTCGTAGAAGGGCGACTACGCCCCTATTTTTGCTGTAGAAGGGCGATTACGCCCCTGTTTTGCTGCAGAAGGGCGATTATGCCCCTGTTTTGCTGCAGAAGGGCGATTACGCCCCTGTTTTGCTACAGAAGGGCAACTACGCCCCTGGAAGGTGAAATTATTATTTTGGCTACGAATTTATTTTTTATTGCTCTCATTAACATTGTTCTTGCAAAGATACATGTATTTTTTGCTAACTTTTTGCAGCATATTCCTGTGAAGTTGATGGAGAAAGCAAGATAAAATATCTAATATTTTCTTGCAGGGCTATCCATTTGCTCAAAATTTTTTAAATTATCCTTACTGTTTGCATTAATCTAAGAACATAGTTTAATTAAAGGGAGTAATATTCATTGCTTGTTGTGCTTGTCTTTTTGTGTTACTCGAAGGGAGCATTAGCTTGTTTCTACTTTCCCCTTGCACTTCGTGTGAGCCTGGGGAGTAGTTGAAAGTAATTAGTGCTTTCTTTATAGTGGGACCTGCTTGGATATTTCATTACCCCAAGGGACGATTCCAACCACGCGTACCGGCGGGGTATACAAAGGGGGGAGAGCGAAAGTTGTACCCCAATCTAGTCACGTTGTAATTGGCGGAGCCTCGAAGCTAGGGTGATACCTAGATAGACGTGAAGAGTTTGTCTGAGCCCTTCAGTATCTCGCTAGGGTTCCTGACTCATGCTTGTGATGGGCTGGTGTTCATGGTTTGTGCCTCACGTACTGAGAGTATATCGAGGACTCCCTAGATACTTTGTGCATCCTAAATTAAGACCACTTTGGCCATACCCTTAACACTAATCATAGGGTTGTATTTACTTGAGAGTGCTTTCTTGTGAGAAACCAATGAACTTTTGACGATTTGGCCTTATCATTGTCATTTTAAAGTCCTTGCCATAGTCATTTGCATCAAACCAAGCCTTTGTTTTATCGCAGAAAGGTGATTACGCCCCTGTTTTACTGCAGAAAGGTGATTACGCCCCTATTTTTACCGCAGAAAGGCGATTACACCCCGTTTTTACCTCAGAAAGGTGATTACGCCCCTATTTTTACCGTAGAAAGGCGATTACACCCCTATTTTTACCTTAGAAAGGCGATTACGCCCCTGTTTTTACCGCAGAAAGGCGATTACGCCCCTGTTTTGCTGCAGAAGGGAGAATTTGCCCTCCTGAACACTCGAAATTGCCCCATTTGGATCCATTTAGCCTCTAAACCATCATTCAACCATTCCCAACCATTACCTCATCATCTCAAGCCTTCGTTTTGTCACTTTAAACCTTCAAAAAACCCCTGTTTGACCATTTTAAACCTCCATCTCATTATTCTAAACTTTCGTTCAACCATTCTAAATCCCCATACATTCTCCACAATTATCCTTAATCCCCCATTCATTCTAATTTCTCCCTAATCCACCAATAATTTCTTACCATTTGCATCTCCAAACACCACCCATAACCAAACCGTCCTAACTTTGTATTACAAAGCAGTTACCCAAATTGACCATAGCGCTTGAACTTGATTATTAGTCCTTAACTTTGACCCTAATCAATTTGCCTCCATCTTGAGGTGAATTCGGTGGCGTAAGTTATCACCTTCGACCCAATCAATCCATTCCTATCTTAAGGTGGATTCGGTGTCGTAATCACCCTCTTAATCAATTAAAGCTCTTGGTTGTTAAGGGTAACTTCCTTTGATTAAACTCAAGGTCTCCCTCTCATCTCTTACCATCCGACCATACCCATCCAATAGCCTAAATCCAATCCAAATCCAATCCAATCAAATCCAATCCAATCCAATCCAATCAAATCCAATCCAATCCAATCAAATCAAATCCAATCCAATCAAATCCAATCCAATCAAACTCAAATCCAATCCAATCCAATCAAATCCAAACCCAATCCAATCCAATTCCAATCCAATTCAAATCCAATTTAATCTAATCCAAATCTAATCCAATCAATCAAAATCCAATCCAATCCAAATCACACCTTATCCAACCACAATCAAATCATTTGACAAGGGCGTTAATCTACTCATCCCGCATTTGCATGCCCGTTCAAACCCGTTCACAGGCAAAGAAAATGGCTGACCATCAAGCTCAAAATGCCCAATCAAACAACCCTCAAGATCCCAAAAATACAATCAACGTCTCATCAGATCCTAACAAGGGTACCAACATCCCTCACGATCCCCATAATGGTACTTCATCACACTCCAACACTGAGAATTAGAATAACTTGCCGCATGGAGAAGAGAGGATGGTTAATCAACCTGAACTCACACTTGAGGAACATTTTAGTAACCCCGCCAATGTGCAAATGACTGACCGTTTGCTTGAGAAACATGGGGAAGAAATCTTGGCCCACCTAATTGAGAAGGGTGTCAAACCCCCTCCAATGTTGACTTGTCCAAATATAGGGGTGCCCCTTCTAACATGCTCCAAGGTTCACAAAATGCACCCGAAGGTTCATACTTCTCCAATGTTCCTCCAGTCGAGGGTTGGCATCAACCTGAATTTGGCAATGCCATTCTTTATCAAGTTAATTATCCCCCACACGCTTCGACCTCAGTTATAGGAGGACCTCAAGTGCCTGATCCCAACAATCCTTTTGCCTACGGTATGCCACAAAGTGTTCTGCAACCTCCTCCATTAACGTTAACAACACCCCCTCCTTCCAACCAGCCTCCAGTCAACATTGGGGGCACCTCCTTTGCCACATCACTTCCACCTCCTGGGGCTACAAATCTACCACCTCAACAGGTTTCCCAATCTACCATTCCACCTCAAATACCTCCACAAGGCACACCCCAACTGAACATTCCGAGCGGTACCCAACAACCCCCTTTACAAAATATGCCTACGCTACCTCCACCATCTCATCCGCAACAACTTATACACAATGCTTTGGCCTCCTCACAACAACCATCCTACCAATCACAAGGCAATCCATCTCAACCTATTGACCAAACCATATCTCCCTTTCTCGCATCCCTTTTGCGTCCAAGGGTTCAACCACAACATAATATCCCACCTCAGTCCATACAACATTCGACGCCACAACAACCTCCACAACACTACTACTACCACAACCAACAACAATTTCCCCAACAATCACAACAATATCCTCAATACCAACAAGCCAACACGCAATGTCCCGCCCAAGTTCCTCAACAACCTACCCCACACTTTTACCCAACAAATCCATATTATACCCCACAACAACAGCCCTCGTATCAACAAAATATCCCATCTTACCAGCAAGCCATGTCATCATCCAATCATCCAAACCTGTATTTCAACAATCTGACACCCTTTTAGCAGGATCCTTCATCATTCTATCATCAATATCCCTCCAACCCGCCACCAGCTAGCCCAGACTTGTTGGAAATCAAAGCTGCGCTTAAGGACCTTCAAGCCAGGGCTACAAAACAATCATTCAAATTTGAAGATATATGCCCATATCTGTTTGATCCCTCCATCTCATTGATCCCATTTCCTAAACATTTTGAGATACCAAAATTTGACAAATACAAGGGAGACAAAGACCCTAAGGCTCACTTGTAGGAGTTTTATTCGCAGTGTCAAGAAGTCATGTACAGTGATAACTATCTCTTACGCTTGTTTCCATGAAGCCTTGCAAGCCATGCCTTGGATTGGTTCATGACTCTCGAAAAGGGGTCCATAAAAACTTTTGCAGACTTATCAGAACAGTTTGTATCCTACTTCTCTTTCAACTTGCAGAAGGATACGAACACCTTAGATCTCCTGAAGGAGAAACAACGAGATGGAGAAACCTTTACCAGCTACCTCCAACGGTGGCGTGCATTATCCAGTCGAATGAAAAATCATTTGAAAGAAAAAGACATGGTCACCCTTTTCGTGGAAAATTCTCATCCTGACATGGCCCACAATTTTAGACTACACTGTGTCACCACTTTCACCGAGATAGTGGAAAAGGGACCTATCCTTGAACGTGCCCTTATTGCCAAAGGACACATCAAAATACACAGTCATGATAAAGAAAGGTCATTTGGAGATAAACCATGATTCTGGAACAAAAACAAGAATGCAGTCAATGATGGAGTGACTGACACCAAACATGTCCAAGTGGCTAATGCATCCCAATGGCAACAACAGTCTATACCCAATGCCATATCTGTACCACAGGGGGCACCTCATCCCCCTCAACAGTCAAACCAAAAAATTCAGGGGAACACCAAATGTCAATACGCCCAATTGGGTGAACCCTTGAGTGTTGTTTTTAATAAATTGTTGCAAATCAATTACCCCATCGCATACCCTGTCACCAAACCATTCGATGAGTCCAAACCCAAGCTGGCATGGTTTAAAGATAATGAGTATTGTGACTTTCATAAAATCAAGGGACACTCCTTGAATAAGTGTCAGGGTTTAAAAAATTATGTCCAAGATCTCATCGATCGAGGAGATATCAAGGTTGACCCTAGTCAACCTTCGTCGTCCAATGCTCAACTACAAATTTATCAAAATGCCTTCCCAAACCATAGTCAAGGCCCTAGTACCTCCAACAGCAATCCCCAAAACAACAGCACAAATAATGTGAATTACAAGAATGTGCCCTTCAATTATGAAGGTGTTATTCATTACATTAAGCAGGTGGAACCCCAAGTATCCATGATACACATTAAAGCCAAAGATCCTCAATGTGCTGTGACTACACAACGAGCCTGCATCACCATCCCTGCAGCCTCTACACCCATCCAACCCACTCCTGTACACTCTCAATATAACATCCTTGATCACCTAAGGAAGACCCCCGCTCATATCTCCATTTTGGATTTGCTTAAGTCTTCCCCGGTACATCAAGAAATCCTCAATAGAGCCTTGCAGGAGACTCATGTACCAAATGACATCAACCCCACACAATTCCAAGCTTTGGTGGGACACTTGGCTTTGTCTCATCACCTCCACTTCAGCCAAAATGATATGCCCAACATTGATGTCAACCATAATCGCCCCTTACACATCAAAGTCATAGTGGCCCGTCATAAAATAAAAAGGGTCTTGATAGATAATGGCTCTGCCCTCAATTTATGTACTTTGAAATTCATAAAATAGGTAGGGTATACTCAAGCGGACCTAAGCAACTAGATCATTACATTCAAAGCTTATGACAATGTAGAGAGAAATTCAGAAGGAATCATTAGTCTTCCCATCCAAGTGGGACCTGTGCTCCAATATACTACCTGTCATGTCCTTGATTTGGACTTACCGTATAATCTCCTTCTTGGCCACCCATGGCTTCATGCTATGCAGGCCGTCCCATCCACATACCATCAATGCCTCAAATTTCCAGTCAACGGATAGGAGATCACCATCCATGCCGACCCCCAACCTTTCGAATACTGCCGCACTTTAGAAGCGTCTTTTTCCCATTTACATTATTGTCCTGGGGTTGAAATGGGGGCATCACAGTCATCATCCTCCAATCCATCATCCACCGTGATCACCTCTCCATCCTCCACCACTAATCCTTCAGTCACCAAAGTCTAGATCATCGACAAAGGGTTTGGTGAATATGAAATGCATACGGCTCTCAACGTAGCCACCATGCCACCATCACCGCACGAGTATGGACAACCTTCACATGCTGCACAAAAGGAAGACAAGACCATCACCTTCAGCGGTAAAAACATTCCTACTACCACTTTCGTATCTCCAAGTATCAAGACAGACACGCCAGAAGAAGACATAAGCCAATGGGTTTACCAAGAAGAGCCTTAGCTGGAAACTCCTCTCAAGGAATACTTCCAAGAAAAGTACCCCTGGCCAACAAAGTTTGTGGAAAAGCATAACTATCAAGGCAGAGGCCTAGGAAAGCAAGAACAAGGGTGGTTGCAACCCATTGATATGTCTCCGCTACCAAAAAATGTGGGCATTGGGTATGACAGAAAATAGAAAAGCCCTGCAACATCATCTAATACTTCCAATAGTATCACTAGGGATGATGGCTCATTGGAAGACATACCCCAGGAGGAATCTATCATACATGCGTACGATGATGTCGATCATACTAACCTATCATCCATGTTCGAATGCCTATCCATCTGTACCATTAGCCTATCTCTTCATCACCCCGAACTCATTGATTGGGACTTACATAATACCACACCTGTTAGTATGTCTACGGACACGTATGTCAACCTTATGGGATTGGGGGAGGATAAACACTCCAGTCGCAGAAATAAAAATAAGAAAAATAAAAAGCGGTCATCTAGTGAAAACCTCTCTGAGGCACTTCCTGACCTGGAAAAAGTAAAAATAAAGGACGCATCTGAAGGCGAAAACCTCGAAGAGGTGCTAGAAGATGGAGATGTTCATCTTCCCCTTATGGGAACTCAGCTATCTGCCAGATCATCTATCTTGATTGAAGAGACGCAAGAAGTAAATTTGGGAACTGCTGAAAGTCCGAAGATCACCTATGTAGCCAAGTCACTCTTCGAAAAAGAGTATCAGGTCTTTGTGCAGCTACTCCGAAGAGGAATCATCAACTTTGCCTGGTCATACTCAGACATGCCAGGCTTAGACCCTGCTTTAGTGGTTCATTACTTAGACATTCGCCCAGACGCCAAGCCTGTCAAGCAAAAACTCCGTAAGATGCATCCACAAGTCGCATTGTTAGTTAAGAAGGAATTGGAGAAGTTACTAGACGTGGGTTTTATTAGGCCAATTGACTACTCCGAATGGATCTCCAACATAGTTCCAGTTGCCAAACCCAACGGAGACATTTGGGTCTACACGGATTTTAGGGATCTCAACAAAGCCTGCCCAAAAGATGATTTCCCTCTTCCTAACATTGACATGTTGGTCCACCTAACAGCAAGACATGAGATGTTATCCCTCATGGATGGTTTCTCTGGCTATAACCAGATTAGAATTGCACCTGAAGACCAACACAAAACTGCCTTCACAACTCCCTGGGGAACTTTTTGTTACAATGTTATGCCCTTCGGTCTCAAAAATGTGGGGGCAACGTATCAAAGAGCCATGACGGTTATCTTCCATGACCTCATCCATATCATCATGGAAGACTATGTTGATGACCTATTAGGGAAGTCCAAAACACGAGCAGAACATCTGGCCATCCTGAAGAAGATATTTGAGCGGTTAGAACATTATAAGTTGCGGCTGAATCCAAAAAAGTGTGTCTTTGGGGTCACGTCAGGGAAATTGCTGGGTTTCATAGTCTCTCGCAGAGGTATTGAAGTTGATCTAGCCAAGGTAAAGGCTATTCTGGACATGCCACCTCCACACAATTTGAAGCAGCTAAGAAGCCTCCATGGAAAGATGCAGTCCATCCATTGGTTTATAGCCCAGCTCGCAGATAAATGTTAGCCCTTTACCCATCTTTAAAAGAAAGATTCCACTTTCCGATGGACCCCACAGTGTCAAATGGGTTTTGATAAAATCAAGGAATATTTAGTTCATCCACCAATTTTGATGCCGCCTATTCCAGGAAAACCCCTCCTGCTTTATATCTCTGCCACCTCAGTCGCAATGGGGGCATTATTAGCGCAGCATGATGAGTCATTCAAGGAAAGGGCAATCTACTATATCAACCGAACACTAGTTGGCTATGAGTTAAATTACTCCCCTATGGAAAAAGTTTTCCTAGCACTGGTTTTCAGTACACAGAAACTTCGCCATTACATGCTCAGTCACCCAGTCAAGTTAATTGCTAAAATTGATCCGGTGGACATTTTTCAGTGAAAATTGAAGTGTCTCGTTTTTCTCCAAAATCTGCACCATCAGAAAGAGCTCGGTGTCCTGGTTCCAACGCAACTCGAATGGAGCAAAAAGGAGTCCGTTTGCACGAGTTATAGCCAATCAAACCTTTGGTCAAACTGGAATCAAAGGGCATCCAGGAAGCAGAAAAAATGGCATCGTCAAAAATCAATGAAACTGGTGTCATCGCGAAGAGCTTGTAGAGACGATTCTGATGGTGTTCATTTCGTCAAAATCCGACATCGTATGCTCAACTTATCAGTGGTCAAAGTTTGCAGTTGACTTGTTAAGTTGGACCGTATGGATGCTGACGTCAGCAGTCAGTCCGTACTGTACGAAATACAACAGGAAAATTTGGCATGGTACGTGGCGGTACGGTTACCGTACGGAACCAATAAAAATCTGCCATGTGTCCATTCGTACGGGTGGCGTGGCAACTCCGTATTCGTCAGCGTACAAGTGGCAGTCCAAGTGCCGGTCCAGTCAGCATAGACGTGGCGTGATGAGTTGGCAGAAGGTACAGTCCAGTCAGTGACACGTCGGTTGTGAGTCAGCAACATGTCAGCATCATCAGTGAATTGTTCTCGGACATGTGGCATCTGGTCAGATCCGAGTCAGCGTGCCACGTCATTTCCACATTGGCGCCCAGTGGCAGACACATGGGCTGCTTAGTCAGCGGGTAGTCAGCATTGTCAGCCAATTAGAAGCCACCACGTGGCACCCTCCTGGTGCAACACGTGGCTTTCTGTTTCTCATCCGTCGGCGTGGTTGAAAAATTTGTTAGTTTATTAAAAGTTTATGGTTTGGAGTCGAACCCCAAACCTCATGCTTAATATAACATCCTCCTACCAATGCGCCACCAAATCCGCACTTAACTATGTGATTGCGTCGGTTGATTTTGTTGTTGAAAAGTTGGTGAATGGCTATTAAAAGCCAGCGGTGGGGGTTGAACCCCCAACCGCCAGCCCAACAAAAAAGGTATACCACCACTACGCCATTCGACTGTTCTAAAATATGTATGGCACCGGTTATTTTTGTGTAGTTTGTTTAAACCGAATGTCTTTATTTTTAAATAAGAACAAACTCCCTCTAAATTTAAATCACTATAATCCTTTTTAAAGGATTAAATCAAACCACCAAAACAATATTAGCCCGAGAATGAATAATTGAAGGGCTTGGAATATGTAAAAGGGAGATTTTTGAAGATTCTTATGTATTTGGAGAGATAAGGTGAATATTGCAAAATCAATTGGTTAGTAACCAATTTGAGAAAATTTTATGTATTTAAAGGGGGCTTGAAATGAGAGTTGGGAATCCAAATTGTTTTCAGGTGATGAAGTCCTAATGCTGAGGTGATACGAAAGAGAGGTCTTGTGGAGATTCTTTGAGTCATTCTTGCACGTCAGAGCGCTGTTATGCTGCCGAAGTGTTTGGAGAATGATCGTGGTGCTTTGTAATTGATTTTTGGAGTTAATCGGATCGGTCTCTCTATTGGAGTGGACCCGGAGACATAGTCACATTTGTGACGAAATCCGTTATCAACTGTTTGCACTTCTCTTCTTCTCTCTCTTTCTTCCTTTATGTTATAATCACCTTGTTATTACTTTCATTTTGTTATTTCCTTAAGTTAATTTTGATTTAATTAACTTGGAATAATCATTGTAAAAGCATTGTAAAAGTTAAGCATTTAAATACTGCAATCTAGTCTAGATCCTATACAAATCAAGTTGGTATCAGAGCTTTTGGGTGACTATTATTGCAGTTATTTGTTTTTGAATGCTAACGAGATCCAGGATTCAGAAAGGTGAAGGCAAGCTTGAAGACTTTGATCCTGAGATCGGGAAGCGTAGAACATTTCCAAAGATGTCAGTTTCTGGAATGGAGGTTCCTGAAGAAATCAGTGAGCAAGAATTTTGAAGAGCATTCCTTGAGATGAAGGCAAAGGTGGACATTCTTTTTCAAGAGAGACAAGAACGGAAGGAACGTGAAGAAGGTTCGTCAAAGCAAGAAGATCGCAAAGACAAGAAAGAGGAACAACATAGAGATGGTGGCAAGAAACAAGATCATCCCTTTTCTTCTTCTCCTCCCTCTTCTCCTTCTCCTTCTTCTCCATCTTCTCCTCATTCTATTTCTTCTAATCCTTTCAAGAGTGGGTATAAACCTAAAATTAAACTGGATGTAAAATTTGATTTACCAAAGTATTGTGGTGAACTTAATGCTAAAAAATTGGATGACTGGATACAACAAATAGAGGTCTACTGTAGAGTCCAGAATCTAATAGATGATGTTGATAGGATCCAATTAGCTACTCTTCATTTAGGAGGTACAACTTTAACCTGGTGGGAGAGTAAGTCTAAGGCAGAAGTTTCACAGCATGGTAGAGTCAGTTTAACTTGGGCAGAATTTATTAATGCTCTTAAGAAGCAGTTTTATCCCCTAGGACATATGCAGCAGTTAATGATGGACTGGCAAATGTTTAGGCAAGGGAAAGGTCAAACTGTCCAAGAGTACACCCATGAGTTTAGGAAAAGGGATATTTCTTTGAATGTTCCTTTGTACACTCAGGACACATTGTTGAAGTACATAGGAGGTTTGCATTCCTATCTTAGGCATTCCATTTTGGTATTGAACCCTTGTAATTTGGATGAAGTGTCTATTCAAGCTACACACTTAGAGTCAAGGGGTAAAGGATCTTTCATTGACAAGTTTGATAATGATGTAAAGAAATATTCTAAGAATGTAGAGACAGGGAAAGGAAAGAAGGCAGCTACAGTTAAGAAGGATGAGAAACTTTCTTGCACTCATTGTGACAAGAATGGTCATGATGAAGATCACTGTTGGAAGTTACATCCCGAATTGAAGCCTAAGTGGGCTCAAAGACGTAATAAGAAACAGAAAGGTAAGGAGAAAGCCATGAATGTTGTTATGGATCTTGGTTCAGAATCAGATGATGAGACTAAGATAACAGCGATGGGTCTAAAAGGTAAAGCTCCTATTTCTGGTGTTTTTGTTGCTAGTTGTGCTTCTTCTTCTACAGTTAATGATTTCTCTGAAGATGTGAAAAAGAATGAGTTGTTTCATTTAAGGGTTGTTGCTAAGAACACTAAAATTGATGCACTCATAGATAGTGGTTCACAAGTTAATCTGATTTCAGAAAGTGTTGTAAAGAACTTGGGATTAAAAACTACACAACATAAGATACCTTATCCACTAGGTTGGATTTGTGAAAATGATAAAGTTGCAAGTAACAAGACAATGCACCTTAAGATTCGCAATCACTAGTAAATATGTGGATGAAGTACAATTTGATGTGGTTCCACTGGATATCTGTGGGATAGTGCTTGGCAGCCCTTATCTTTATGACAAAAAAGCAATTTTCTATAGGGAAAAGAATCATTATCACTTGTTTAAAGATGGCATTCAGTATATTGTACATTCTCACAGGATTAAGACTGATCGTTCTTTTGCAAACACAGGGCAGTTAAAGAGGGTAATTAATGCAAGTAAAGAAATTAACTCTTATATGCAGCCAGTCTGGTGGTTCTACACTTGAACTTGGAAGTAGCTAACCGAGGAATTGAATGTTGCGGGATGCATGATACAACATGAGAAAATGATTATTAAGCATTGATGGATCCTTGGGTAATAATATTCATTGTGAAGGATCCAGATTGTTGTTGACTTATTTTTCTTTCATTTACTGCATTGATGTTTAGCTTGATGCTAGTCAATTTTTGTTAGTTGGTAAGCTCACGACATTTGATGTAGAAGCTTATGGAAGTGATAGAATAATGTTTATGTTCAACAATGTTGTTGCAGTCTTCATTGTGCTTGTGAGCCAGGTATTCAGATGTACAGAGGATATAGGACAAGTGGGGAGGCCAAGTCCTCACTTAATGTCAAATTAAATGTCACTTTTGGAGGTCCAAAAGGTCTTCAGTGGGGAGGCCTGATCCGGTGGACATTTTTTAGTGAAAATTGAAGTGTCTCATTTTTCTCCAAAATCTGCACCATCAAAAAGAGCTCGGTGTCCTGGTTCCAACGCAACTCGAACGGAGCGAAAAGGAGTCCGTTTGCACGAGTTATAGCCAGTCAAACCTTTGGTCAAACTGGAATCAAAGGGCATCCAGGAAGCAGAAAAATGGCATCATCAAAAATCAATGAAACTGGCATCATCGCGAAGAGCTTGTCGAGACGATTCTGAAGGTGTTCATTTCGTCAAAATCCGACATCGTATGCTCAACTTATCAGCGGTCAAAGTTTGCAGTTGACTTGTTAAGTTGGACCGTACAGATGCTGACGTCAGCAGTCAGTCCATACTGTACGGAATACAACAGGAAAATTTGGCGTGGCATGTGGCGGTACGGTTACCATACGGAACCAATCAAAATCTACCACGTGTCCATTCGTACGGGTGACGTGGCAACTCCGTATTCGTCAGCGTACAAGTGGCAGTCCAAGTGGCGGTCCAGTCAGCATAGACATGGCATGATGAGTTGGCAGAAGGTACAGTCCAGTCAATGACACGTCGGCTGTGAGTCAGCAACATGTCAGCGTCATCAGCGAATTGTTCTCGGACATGTGGCATCCAGTCAGATCCAAGTCAGCGTGCCACGTCATTTCCACATCGGCGCCCAGTGGCAGACACATGGGCTGCTTAGTCAGCGGGTAGTTAGCATTGTCAGCCAATTAGAAGCCGCCACGTGGCACCCTCCTGGTGCGACACGTGGCTTTTTGTTTCTCGTCCGTCGGCGTGGTTGAAAAATTTGTTAGTTTATTAAAAGGTTATGGTTTGGAGTCGAACCCCAAACCTCATGCTTAATATAACGTCCTCCTACCAATGCGCCACCAAATCTGTGCTTAACTATGTGATTGCGTCGGTTGATTTTGTTGTTGAAAAGTTGGTGAATGGCTATTAAAAGCCAGCGGTGGGGGTTGAACCCCCAACCGCCGGCCCAACAAAAAAGGTATACCACCACTACGCCATTCGACTGTTCTAAAATATGTATGGCACCGGTTATTTTTGTGTAGTTTGTTTAAACCGAATGTCTTTATTTTTAAATAAGAACAAACTCCCTCTAAATTTAAATCACTATAATCCTTTTTAAAGGATTAAATCAAACCACCAAAACAATATTAGCCCGAGAATGAATAATTGAAGGGCTTGGAATATGTAAAAGGGAGATTTTTGAAGATTCTTATGTATTTGGAGAGATAAGGTGAATATTGCAAAATCAATTGGTTAGTAACCAATTTGAGAAAATTTTATGTATTTAAAGGGGGCTTGAGGTGAGAGAAAATTTTATGTATTTAAAGGGGGCTTGAGGTGAGAGTTGGGAATCCAAGTTGTTTTCAGGTGATGAAGTCCTGATGCTGAGGTGATACGAAAGAGAGGTCTTGTGGAGATTCTTTGAGTCATTCTTGCACGTCAGAGCGTTGTTATGCTGCCGAAGTGTTTGGAGAATGATCGTGGTGCTTTGTAATTGATTTTTGGAGTTAATCAGATCGATCTCTCTATTGGAGTGGACCCGGAGACGTAGTCACATTTGTGATGAACTCCGTTATCAACTGTTTGCACTTCTCTTCTTCTCTCTCTTTCTTTCTTTCTGTTATAATCACCTTGTTATTACTTTCATTTTGTTATTTCCTTAAGTTAATTTTGATTTAATTAACTTGGAATAATCATTGTAAAAGCATTGTAAAAGTTAAGCATTTAAATACTGCAATTTAGTCTAGATCCTATACAGATCAAAAATTGATCCCTTGAAGTATCTGTTATCTAGAACCACTTTGACTGGCCACATGGCCAAATGGGTCATGCTCCTCAGTGAATTTGACATAGAGTACATAGAGCGCAAAGCTATAAAAGGACAAGTTATTGCTGATCAATTGGCCGAAGCACCATTGGTAGATGCTTACCCCTTAGACACTGAATTCCAGGATGAAGAAATATACACAGTGACAGAAGCACCGATGTGGACGTTATATTTTGATGGCTCATACACTCATAATGGATCTAGGGTAGGAATTCTATTAGTCACTCCTCAAGGTGACTACATCCCAAAATCATTCAGGATAGCGTTTCCCTGTACCAACAATATGGCAGAATATGAAGCTCTCCTCACCGGCCTTAGAATTGCAAAACAGTGGCACATTACATATTTGAAAGTCTTTGGGGATTCCTTGCTGGTTATCAGACAAGTTAATAATGAATTCCTCACAAAGGATGACAAACTATTACCCTATAAATGCATGGTGGATGATCTCAAAAAATATTTCACCTTCATACAGTTTGACCAAATCCCTCGGGTGCAGAACAAAGCAGCAGATGCCATGACCACTATTACTTCTTTGATTGACATGCCCAAGGATCGAACAGAGTGTGAGTTTCTTGTCGAACAACTGTTAATCCCTGCATATGATGTTCCTGACACTGACATGGTGTGTGATATTGTAGGTCCCGCCTCCCCGTGGTACCAAGACATATATACTTACCTCCGTGACAATACCATACCCCCAGAAATTACATGCAACCAACGTAAATCCTTTATCCATAATTTGGCCCGATACATCATCGTTGGTGATACGCTTTATCGTCACAGGTATGATGGAATCTTCCTAAGATGTCTGAATGAGACCCAGGCCCAAACGGTACTAACAGAAGTACATGGTGGTATTTGTGGGGCTCACTCAAATGGTATGGCTCTGGCCAAAAGGATCTTACGGGCTGGATATTATTGGCCTACACTGGAGCACGATGCTTGCGAATTTGTGAAGAAATGCCTTCCATGCCAACAGCATGCGGATTTGATCCACGCTTCAGCACAAGATCTTCAGCCTCTCCTAGCACCCTGGCCATTTTCTCAATGGGGTTTCGACTTGATTGGCAAGATTCACCCACCATCATCCGACGGCCATACATTCATCATCACCACAACTGAGTACTTCACCAAATGGGTGGAAGCAATGCCACTCTCACAAATCACTGGTACTCAGATTTCTAAATTCATCCTCTACCATATTCTCTGCAGATATGGTATCCCATCCACCATCATTTCTGATAACGGCAAGCCATTTAAAAACTAAGCCATGAAATACCTTTGTGACACCTTCCACATCCAGCATCATTGGTCGACACCTTATTACCCTCAAGGTAATGGTCAGGCAGAAGCAACCAACAAGACCCTCATCCGCATCCTCAAAAGGTTGTCAATAACCTTGGATGAGATTGGCACCTTCACGATCATCCCTCACGGGCATACCGCACATCCACACCCAATGGCGCCACCCTTACTCTCTTTTGGTATCACGGTGTTGAAAGTACGTCTTACCAATCAGTTGAGATCCTCATTTGAGAATTTGCTTTGAAGAACCTTATCGGCGAAGATGCTACTTTGCCACGGCTTACCGCATTTCGAGTTACTTGATGAAGGCAGTGGCAAAATCACCTCAAGTGTCATTACAATAAAAATGTCCACCCTAGACAATTCCAAGTTGGTGAGCTTGTCCTCAAAGAAAACCAATGCACTCAACCAGACCGTGACAAGAAAGGAAAATTTGAGGCAAACTGGCTAGGGCCATATATCATAACTGCCAAATATGGATCTGGAGCCTACAGGTTGACTACTCTGGAAGGAGATCCCCTTGACGAACCTGTCAATATTCTCCATCTGAAAAGGTTCTACGCTTAAGTCCGCTTGATCTACCCTATCAAAAAAGTCAAAAAAATTAAAAAGTCCAAAAATAGCAAAGAGAAATAAATATGTCCTATGGTGAAAACCACCTCTTGGTGGTGCCTTGGATAAGTATGGATGGTGAAAACCTGTTAACAGGAATCATCCATAGAGGGCTTAATCATTATCTACCTGGAATCCTAGTTATTTTATGCTTGCATCCACACTATCATCCTCACCCACCTCAGCCTAGGCCGCTTGGTATTTATTGATTGAGCACTGGATGACCCACCTTACCTATCCCTTATCCCGAGCTTCTTTATATCCCACTTTGAGCTTATGTCTTTTGTTTCCCTTTGTTGGTCGGTCCATGTGGTCATATAGAATCATCCATCGTGTCGGTCTCCACCTAGGTCTCATCGCTTTCATCCTTGGTTGAACTACGTTGCCCCTGCGCTATCACGTAGGCAAGGCCAATCATTCGATCTGCCCCTAGGGCATTTTTGGATCAACTTATTTCAATCTTCAACCAATTCATCTTCACTAGTCCCTTTTCACTTTTATCCATGGTCTTTTTATCGAACTACGTTGCCCCTGTGCTTTCACATAGGCAAGGTTGGTCATTTGATCCTCCCCCGGGGCATTTGTCTGTCACGTCTTGTGTCCTTCATCATCGATCATAATTGTCTTCTTTCCGCCTTATCCATGGTATTTTTCCATGAACTACGAGGGCTCTGCGCTTTCACGTAGGCAAGGCTAATCTCTGATCGGTCCCTAAGCCCCTAGGTCTTTAGGTTCTATCTGGTCTCCCTTGTGTTGTGTCATCAAGCTATGCCTTTATCTAAGCTGGTCCTTAACAAACAAGACCCATTTGTACCAACGAATCTAATCAATTTTGAATATCCTATATCATACCGATCTTTTTGCTTAGTATCCATCATAGGTCTTAAATAGGATACATCCTTCCTAACATACCTCATCAATCCCACCTATCCCCTTGATTCTATGGCAATGGACATTTGAAATTGATTGTGATCTTTTGATGCTTTTGGTTCTTGCTTATCATTTGAGCTCCCTATAATCACTTATCAAGGCCGCCATAATCCATCATATTATGACGTGTTTTGATTGGTCTATATAGGGGCATATCTTGATCTTTTCTTTTGTTGTGCTTTCTTAGTTGTCTCACGTAGTACCCACCAAGGTCCCTGAGGCCTTGTGTTACGATGGGACATCCTTTTGTGCTTGTGGTTATCTCAATACCGGACCCGAACAAGGTCTTCGTGACTTTGGGGTATTGGAATAGCCTTCTTGTCTGGCGTGTTTGTCTCATGCATTAGACACAAATCTACCTCGGTCCTCCATACCTTGGTGAATCGTGTCTTATGCTATAGCAAAAACTAGTGCTCCAAAGATGGCAAATTGGGTTAGGATTACATTTTCATAATCATTGCATTAACACTCACCCTGTGGTTTTGGTTGTGCAAATACTTTCCCCCATTCTCTTCCATTCTTCTTAGGATACTGATACTTTTTGACATATGCCAAATTACATCCATC
>VDFB02334908.1:126002-170165 GCA_007258455.2 Sequoia sempervirens | reverse complement strand
TAAATATTTCTTTGACATCCTATTCTACACTTATTTTTAAAATATTAATGGTGTGACTATTAACTCCTTTAATTTTTTATTGAATGTTGATTGTTGATGTATTTCGTGAACAATATCAATGACTACCATACATCAAAACTTCATGAAAAAGAGCCTAATAATGGAGAATACCTACCAAGCATTAAAATTATGCTCCTATTTTACATCTGGTACCATTAGGGAGATATATTACTTACTTGACCAACACTTGAGGATTATATGTATTGAGGTTACTAACATTTGGTCTAATAATATCACAACATCTCACCATGTGTACTAAAAACCAAGCCACAATACACATAAATATTTCACCTTTTATTTCCATTATGCATCTCACATAGGGAAGTGATGCCCATAGTAAAAAAAATTGATGCAAAGAGCCTTTGTGATGTAATGAAAATATCCATTTTTCTACCATTGTATATAACATTTCCTAGGATAGAAACCAAGTCAACAATTCTTTTATAAGTTATAAAGTCCATTGCACATCATGGTAGTAAAGGTGGGATCCAAATTCAAAACTACAATGTTAAGGAATTTTGAAATACAATATAATACTACCATCTATATTCCAACATAACATACTTGTGAGAAATATACAAATTCATTGCGTATCGCACATATGAGAGTGGGGTCCACACCCCAAACCGTGATGTGAAGAACCTTGATGATGAAAAAATTATTGTCATCATAAGTTAACATGACTTCTTGTACTTACTCCCTAATCCATATGCATACGTATTAATAGACCAATCAGGGGATGCCAATTTATTGTAGGGAAATCATAACATTATATTAATTGGTAGGTATGAATCCACACTTAGGGACATGTGGCATAATATGCTAGCTCATAATTTCAACAAAGACTTCACTTGGAAACCACAATGTGAATAACCCTCATGATATAATAGAAACTCAACACATGGATTGTCACAAGGAAGATTTAATGGTGTGATGCAGCTATATAACATAAGGAATAATAAATGCACATGCAAACACTAGTAGATGAAAGAAAAGGGATGGAAAGATGAGGACTTCATGGGGATTAGGCTATAAACTTAAGTGATTAAACATAGAAAACCAATCAACATAAACATAAAAGAATATAAAAATGATATATGCAAAGGGATAAAGTACAAAAAAGACTAGGGTTTCAGTCATAAATAAACAAATAAAATCCCTTTGAACTAGAAAGACCAAAACCCTAAGGATGCCACTAAAAAATTGGAACACTCTAACAAAACAATTTCTCAAATAAATTATCAATAGAATGGTGCCTAAGAGAATAAAGAATAATGACAAAAAATAAAATAAAATTTCAATGCCTACAAATATGGGCTCCAACATTGGCTTTCATTGGAGAGATGTGCCTCTTGCAAGCACAATGATAATTCTAGCTATCTCTAGGAGAAAAAAAAAAAGGGGGTGATCTAGATAATAAAACCTCATTATAATAAACAAGGGTCATGCATGCAAACACATCATGATATATACAAGAAAAAGCACAACACAAAATTATATATATATATATATATATATGTATGTATGTATGTATGTATGTATGTATGTATGTATGTATGTATGTATGTATGTATATGTATGTATGCATATATATATCTATATAGATGTATGCATATATATATCTATATAGATGTATGCATATATATCTATATATATGTATACATATACCTTTATGAGAGATAGTGATTGTGATTCTAACCATGAACTAGTAGCTCTAGTAACTCTCCATCAAGCCTACTTGAGGTAGAAAGTTTCCTAATTGCATCCTTTAACAATTAGATAGGGCCCAACCCATAAGGCATCAAAATTTCCATGCTTGCCTTTATCCTTTGAGCTAGAGTATCACATGAGAATGATATCCCTCACTTAAAACTCTCTCTAGACAACCTTCTTATCAAAGAGATACTTGATTTTCCACTATATCAATAGGTCCCTCTCATTTGTAGTCCTAGATTCTTTTAATTTGGTCAACTAATACTCTTTATGAAATGACATCTTCTTCCCCTTTAATTTTCTACATTAGTTTATACATTGGTAGTTCAATGCTAATTAATAGTTTTTCCTCCATGTCATAAACTAGTTCAATTGAACTTCTCTCAATAGTATTCTTGTGGGTTATTCTATTACTAAAAAAAATCATTTTATCATCCACCTTTTCTTATTTGCATCTAATTTTTTTAGATGATATTCATGATTCAATTGTTACTAGATTTGGTCTATCCATTTCCTTGTAGATGATAAGGGGATGAATGTCCAGTGATATCTCATATTGAAAACATATATCAATGAATTCACAAGATTTAAAACATATTGTATTAACAATAATAGTCCTTGATGGCATAGTGATGTAGAGAGTACTCCCCTCTCTCAACCAACTAAGACTCGATTTTCCTTGACAATTTAATTTTTGAAACAAATCCATTTAAATTTGAATTTCAATACTCCAAGATTGCAACAAATAACACAATCTTTCTTTTATTTAAATCAATCACATAATAACATCAAAACATAAATTTAATATTTACACTCAGGTTTTAATGAACTCCTCCTCTTATCTCTATTCTCTTTTGATTTCTCACCTATCTCCTTTCTGCCTACCTGCAACTTCTATTATTCTAATCTTATTTGAGCATTTTAATTCTATTTAAATTGAAATATATGACACCCCCCTTCTGGAATGGTCAACCTGCACATTTGCTTCTCCCTTTCTCCACCATGCTATTTAAAATTTTGTATCTTTATCATGGCACAACCACCTATATAGCCCAATCTCCTCTTCGCAACCTTGCCTCCTCCTCACCTTACTACCCATGATACCATCTATTGTCCTTATCTTTGGCTTGGCACACCTTCTATTATCTTTTCAACCCCTATCTTTGAATTTCTTGCTTTCAATTTGTTGTTTGAATGTAAGATGAGGCTCAAGCTGCCCCCCTTCACATTGGTAATTCCCTTTGAAATTTTTATTTTCTTCCAACAAAATGGCATGCTCTTCACTTCTCCATGTCCCTTCATTTTATTCGTGCCTCTTCAAATTTTTGCAATAATATGTTTTGATTTGTTTAGTTTTAAAATTTAAATGCCATGTTAAGAATGGCATGACCATATGCTCAACCTACCTTTCAAAAAACTTTGAATCTATGTTCTTGGACCTTCTTTCTTCAATAAAGAAAAATAAATAAATTCCTCAATGTTTCCATTATGTTTAATTGAAATTTAAATTAGATGCATAAGGAAAGTTTTCAACCAGTGGTATGAGCACTATTTTAATTTAACCATCAATGATCTTCAAATGCACCAAAATGCAGATGGTAGCCAACTGTTGTCACAATGCTCAAATGAAATTGACAAATTGCAACATATGTCAAACATGAAATTTTCCAAAAGGAATAACAACAATGTCATTTTGATTCACCTAAGCTTTAGAATCAACCACAAACTCCAAAATGCAACATTAAATGGAAAATTAGACCAAAACAAAGGAAAACCAAATTGAGTTATTTTTGGGTGATGCAGATAGCTTGTTCACCCAGGATGCTTCTAATCCAAACATGTCAAGTAGAAATATTGTGAGTATAGACTCACAATGGTGGAGTTGAGTAGTCAAACTACTCTTCTAGGTTGCAATCAACTTGCAACAAACTCCATTGCTGTCCAAAGTGCCCAAGTTATATCTTCTTCCTATTTTTCCAACACTTCTCTAAAATGGCTCTAGGAAAATTCACCGCCAACAATTCATCAACGAAAAATTTACCGTCAATAATTCACCGCCACCAACAATTCATCCTAGGGAAAATTAACTACAAAAATTCATGCAACTAATTTTTCGCACGGTGAATTGTCATGTCGGCAAATTTTCCCGCAGTGAATTGTTGATGGTGAATTTTCCATCGATGAATTGTTGGCGATGAATTTTCCGTATGCCCTCTAAAACACATGCCACCTCCCTCTAACAATACTACATTCTCTTCCTCCTCATCATGGACTCCTGTCCACCATATCCTGACTTCCTCCGTCAAATGCTCTCTATTTTCCTCTTCTCCTTCATGGGATCAAACCCACCTCTAATCGACCACCTCCACCAAACAATACCTGCAATATCCTCTATAGTTTATACACACAACCACACAAAATATACAACTTTCTCTTTATTTTTATCCATCTCCTCTTCTACCATCTTATCTGAAAATAAAATAACATCATAAAACTGATTTGCCTCATCTTCAATTGTAGCTGCAACTTTTCCCTCTTCTCCCTTTGCTACAACAATGAGCTTCAATCCTCTTCTTCCATCCATCAATTCTTTTCTTTCCTTCATTTTGTGACCCTTCCTTCTTTCTTCCCTCCACCTTGCTGTCTTTCTTTCTTCCGGCTTCCTCTTCCTTCCATTCCATTCTTCTTCCACTCATTATTTCATTCTTGATCTTTCCATTCCTCCATCTTCTTCCATTCCACTTTCTCATTTTTTATTACAGGTCTCCTCATTCCATTTGTCTCTTACAATCTCACTAAAACTCTCCTTCTTGCTTCAGCTCTCCTCAGATTAGAGACTTCACAAAAATTCTCTGACTTTCCATAATTCCATCTTTGGTGGTGCCTCCTGATGTGTGTGTTCACATAATTTCACCCACCTATCTGGTGTAGATTGCCTCATGTTTGGATTCTATCATAGTTTAAGAACCCCTCCACCTTTAATAACAATTAATTAGGAGGGCACTCCCTCTCTCAAACCAATCCATTCCTTCATTTCCATCCTTCCATTTTATTTCCTTCTCCATTCTTCATCCCTTTCTTCTCCTTCCATCCATCCATCCATCCATTTCTTCCTTCAATCCATTTAATGAACTCCTCCTCTTTCTTCCTTCCTTCCATTCTCTGTTCATTTCCATTCCTAAGATCCTTTAAATGCTCCATCTTTGTTTGAATAGTTGTTCTTTCACTTCCACCACCACATTTCTCCAATCCTTTCCTTCCCTCTTAACTCCTTTAATTCAGTGCCTTCATAGATCTCATACTTTATTTCAAGTAGTAATCTTTAAATGGCAAAACCCTTGGTTTTTTATTCTCCCCTGTACTAAAAATGGTGCCCACTCTTTCCTCTTTTCACCAATCATCCACAATACTTCTCTATGATTCCTTTGTCTTCAGGTAATATGTTCTTATTTATTTTTCTAATTGTTATGTTTCTTATCATGCTCCTTTTATAGCCAATCTCCCTCTAAAATTTATCTTCCTTCAATTAAATTGGCACTCTCTCCCATTGTGCCCCCTCCAATTAGTCTTTATTTTAAATTTTAAATACTTTATCATGGCAAAAAAACCTATATATCCCAATCTCCTCTTCATAGCCTTGCTTCCTCCTCACCTTACTACCCACAACACCCTTCATTTTCCTTATCTTTGGCCTAACATGCCTCCTATTATCTTTACAACCCCTATCTTTGAATTTCTTGCTTTCAATCTATTGTTTGAGTGTTAGATGAGGCTCAACTTTCCCTCCTTCACATTGGTAATTCCCTTTGAAATTTTTATTATCTTCCAACAAAATGGTGCCCTATTCACTTCTCCATGTCCCTTCATTTTATTCATGCCTCTTCATATTTCTACAATAATATGTTTTGATTTGTTTAGTTTTAAATTTTAAATGCCATGTTTAGAATGGCATGACAATATGCCCAACCTATCTTTCACAAAAAAATGAATCTCTATTCTTGGACCTTTTGTCTTCAGTAAAGAAAAAAAAATCCTTAACATTTCCATTGTGATTTAAATGAAATTTAAATTAGATGCACAAGGAAAGTTTCTAGCCAATGGCATGAGAAGTATTTTAATTTAACTGTCAATGATCTCTAAATGCACCAAAATGCAAATGGAATCCAAATTTTGTCACAACACCCAAGTGAAATTGACAAATTACAACATATGCCAAACATGACATTTTCCAAAAGGAATGACAACAATGCCATTTTGTTTCACCAAAACTCTAGAATCCACCACAAAATCCAAAATGCAACATTAAATGGAAAATCAGACCAAAATGGAGGAAAACCCAAACCGAGTTGTTTTTGGGTGATGCATATAGCTTGTTTGGTTGGGATGCTCCTGCATCAATAGTAAATCTTGTGATAATATTATTCAATAAAAATTAACCACTACCTTTGATGTAGCATTTCTTGTAGGGACTGCCTCCACCCATTTAGTCAAGTAGTCAGTACCAAAATCCATTTATATCCATTATTGGACTTCTTATAAATTTTCCCCAAATTTATTCAATACCTCAATGCAAGAACAAAGTCTATATTAAGATGGCAATAAGGGGGAGTGTACTTAAAAATTTCATCTTTCAAAAAAACTTCTAGCAAGCATCACAATGTTTGACAAATTTTTCCACATATCTAAACAATGTGGGCTGCCAATCTCCTACTCTCTTAATTTTATGAGTAGTAGTCCTTGACATGAAATTTACATTGTATAGCCCCTAATGGAATTCCTCAATAAATTTTATAGCTTTCCCCTCATTTAAACATTTTAGGAGTACACCATCAAGGCTTCTTCAAATTAATTGGCCTTGGAGTAGCACATACTTTTGAGTTATAAACTTTAATGTTCTCTTTTTCTTATCATTAAATGTTAAATAATAGCTCAAGTTCTTGAAATAAAACACAATATCCTTATACTAAGTATAATCATTTCACTAACAAGGAAGATGATATGGGTTAGATTCAATCTTCTACATCTCTGTAGGAGTTAATGGTGACTCCTCAACACCCCCAAGACTAGTTGCTAGACCAAAATATCTTCCACAAGAGAGATAATGGCAAGAATACTTGCTTCAACAATGCAAGATTGAATATTGGTTGAATGTGCAAATGTACATGAGATGAATTTCTTATAAAGACAAGGTGAGAGATAATATTAGACAAGATCATGACAAGTGTCTTAATCCTCTAAAATGAGACAACTAAGTCATAAAAACCTAGGATAAGATAAGATCTAGAGATGGCAACTAATACTTTTGGAAGGAATATTATGATCTGAAGTAAACTTAACATGTAAATATGTCTCCTAATTCCCTAGTGAGTGTATTAACTAGGTACAAGACATTTATTCACACCAACACCCCCCCTTAAGTGTAACTTAGGGAGAATATTACTATAAATAATATGCAAAGATGAATATGAAGATGGGTCCAAGCTACGAGGCCATGTTAGGTATCCATTTACAATGCAAATGCAAATGCAATCTCTAACAAATAGAGAAAAGGAGAAAACCCAATGGGAAAAAAATCCTCTCCAAAAGAGAGAAAAGAAGCAAACAAGATGATGCAAGGAGGACTCAATGATACCCCAAGGAATACATCCATCATGTATATATAATAAATGATCTCTCCACAATGAAGAAGCTCCAATACCGATGAAGAATGCATAAAAAAACATAATCCAATACCGACAGACAATGTTTCTCCCATTGGGAAGAAGATACACCAAGTAAAATTGCAGGAATGCTTCTCATTCCAGATATGAATTGGTAGGAAGTGGAATCCATATGTATGAATATTGTGCCTCTTAAAGTTTCTCATGTGTTTCTAGGTTATTGGATGATGAAAATGATGATGCTACAATCCAATCAGGTACATAACCTATCACAAAAAAATGTGAAAAACCAAGAACAAATGGAAAATGATCTTGAACAAACTCTATAGACAAACATGAAGTGACAATAGTTGACCCATGACTATCATCAAATAAGAGAGATAAACCTTAAATTGGTCTTCTAAATCTGAAATGTAGACTCCACAAACAAAGATACAATGCCCGATAAATAGGAATCCCAATCAGAAAGACAAACATATATTTGTTGCAATGAATCACATGAAGTACTCAATGAATCATCCATAGAAGATGGATGTGTGATCTCAAATGGAGAAGTAGGAGCTACAAGAGAAGCCTCTAGATCATCAAGATGCTCAAGTTCTGCATCATATTCAAGCTTCTCTAATGTGTCATCATGAAAAGGTACATTGTCAACATAATCAAGTGGAATGAGGCAATCTGATGCAAGATCATTTGGGAATGGAGGCTTGTGCAGATCTCCAAAATCTCCCAAAATTTGGTCCAAACTATATGAGGGCATGAGATCCCTAAAAACTTATGCCAGGTCTTTCTAAAGATTCTTGCACTGAAACTACAACCAATCAATCCTATGATATGATAAGAATCCATAGATCATAGACATCATCTTAGACCCTATAACCTACTATAATAAATGGTCCATACTAGGTAGTGGACAATTTTCCTTGAGGGACTTGATGTTTAAATTTTTGAAATCCATGTAAATATTAATATTCTCATTCTTCTCTTATTGGAACAAGATTAGAAACCCTCTCTAAATGTTTAATTAGTTTGATTATACCTCCCTCTTTGAGATTCATCATTTATTTTTCATTTGTGGGGCAACTGTAATATTGATGGTTTGTTGTTTCTACCACAAGGGGTTTTATACCAAGCTCCAAAGAGATGGTATGATGGAAAAAATCCTCCTTATATGCCTTCAGCTTGTCATAGGACCAAACAAGAAACTTTTTAGATAATTTAATCAAAATATACTTCTTTGTTGTTTTCAAATTCTTATTGAGGTAGATCATTCTAGGAGTTGCATCTATTCCTAATTTCACTACTACCTATAGAATTTTTTCTTGTTTTGTAATAATCAAAATTTTCAAACATCTACTCCAAAGAAACAAGACCTCTTGGAATAGGTTTTTTTAGTTGTATAATCTTGTTCTCAAACAATTCTCCTTTTCATCCTTATTTTCTTCCACCATGGGTTTCCAATCAATTAGATAATTTTCAAAAATATTGTACTAATTTATAAACTAGTAAATCTATTGGTCATCATTAAATATTTTCTAATTGTAGATGCTATTAGTAATACTAGGAATAGAAATCATTTCTACACTATACACGTAATGGGAGGATTCCAACAAAGGATAAAATTTTTATGATAAAAAAAAAGTGCATTAACAATCACATTCTCTTCTCTATCCACCCACTTGGTGTCAAAGGCTTTAAAAATTTTAATTTTCTTCGAAACAAAATTAATATACATTATTATTTTTCTTTAACAACATACATGCCTCTATCATGAGACACAAAAAGATATAAATTAACACAAAATTTTAAGCATTCAATTCTACACTTGGAAGCTATATTTAGACCAAGTAATAGTGCTCCATATTCAACTACATTTTTGGTGGATTTAAAGTTCAACTTGAAAGTGAAATTATAATTTGTGCTATCTAGTGACAAAAATAATATATCCACTGTATTTCCTTCTTTGAAACATGCACAATCAAAATGCATATTCCATATTCCATTGTCTCTAAAATTTTGAGTTTGAGTAGGTCCATTAGGATTAACATGATTACCAGTCTCATCAACAATACCCAACCAAACAACTAGGATCCATGGCTTTGTAACATATCTCATTCTTTTCCTCATTTAAATTCTCGACAATGTGAAGCATTTTCTTTTCCCTATGTAATTGGACTTTTTTTTCTTGTTGAATTATGGTAACATTTAATAGAGCCATATAAATGATATAACAAATTCAAGTTGCATATTTTCTTAACAACATCATATCCCACTTAGCTAGAAAATTATTTAAGATAATATTCATTGAAAAATACTTGGGTATGGTGGAAGCTACACTTCCACATTGGTTACAATTCTAATTATATTTTCCTCACAAGAATCCATGGTATATCATTTTACATAGTTTTTGGAGACATAAGGCCCTAGCAAGTTCATGACTTCTAGTGGCATCACATTACTAGAAGCTCTAGCATCTAGCATGCAATTGTGTATCCAAAAACCATTTATTATACTTTCTCAATGACATTTTATACTTTCTCAATATTATTTTTCTTAGTATTATTTATGACAAGCTTAAAATTTCCATGTTTTTGATTGGAACACCAAGAATTTTATGTTTGGGGGCATACCTTTTCTATAGAAATGCATTTGACATTTGCATCCTTTTCTTTGGTGGTGACCTTCATGAAGTCTTATTCAAATATTTCTTTGCATCATCTTTCTTTTATTTTTCTATACTCATTTAACCTCTAGTACAACAACCTCTCTATCTCACCTTTGGAACCCGATTTCTTGTTTCTTAGTTGACATTCACTTTGAACCTACATGAAAAAAACCTTTTGTGAGAGATTTAATGTATTCATTTGTTAGATTTTCTCTCTTGTACCTCTATTGTATCAATTATTGAACTTCAATTTAAATATTGATTAGTTAGATCGTACTAAACATGATGGTTGTCATGATCATATTGAAAGAATTCATATGCATGATACACATAAAATCAGTCCGCGTTGTCATCTTCGTAGTACTTAGGTTTTCCATCTTTGTTTTTGAATTTTTCTACTCTACAATTTTTGTAGTATTTTTTTTTATTAGATCATGAGAAATTAACACATTTAACACCAACTTGAATCTTTTTGGAGATTCATGTGATCCTTCCTCAAGGGATCAAGGGTGTGTGTCTCTCTCTCTCACATTCTTGATTTCCTTGTCTTAGGGTCATTTGATTTTCATTCTGCTCAGGTCGAATTGAAAAAATATAATTGTAAGGCCTATTTTGTAACCTTTAAACCCCATTAAAATGTGTGGTAGTGGTGTTAGAAGGCAATCACTTCTCATTTCTTGCTACCTTGTATGAGAGATCCTTGATTTACCCTATTAACTTAAATCTAGTTTGTCTTTAGTAGTGAGGGGCTTAATTGAAGTGGTTGCATATGGTCTTAAGATTTTTATATTAGCTCTCTTGACATTCTTGCCAAAATTTCTCATGTTTATTTTTATATTAATTTGCAAGGCATAATCCTCCCTCAAATTTGGAGGGTTCTTATCATGCAAGCAATATCATAGGTTTTCATCAAACATTCTACAATACAACACAAACCACACATATTTATTTGGCCTCACATGTATAGACACTTGTTTCATGGTCATGAAAAACCTATTGTTCAAATTAGAAACATTTTCATTTACCTTTTTTTGTTATGGTTGTTATCTCATGGATTACAAACTTTGGATAAACACTTTCTCTATATTGCAATCTAAAAACTCACATAAATGTTAGGATTTGGTGTTGTATACCAGTGCAAAAATTAATTTATTATCATGTTGCAATTAAATAATTATTTAGTGTGGTGCACCTAGGAGGTGTGTTTGGCTACATTAGATAATTATTTGGGGCCACTTGTAAAGTTGTATTATAATATTGGGTTAATTATTTTATGTAGGAGACTTATGATAATCATTTAATATTTGCAGAAAGTATTTAATAATGTGTAAAATTAGCACCCAATATTAAAAATGAGGGGTCAATGGTTTTGCATTCACATGTTTTTGTGGCACATGGTTTCATCTTACCACTTGATTGTATTTGTGTGAGCTTGTGTCTATAAAAGAAAATAAATTTTTAGTTGTTAAGGTTGGCAGGGTAAGTGGGTTGTCATATTATTGAATCTTTTTGAGAAGTGCATATGTGAAGCATGGCATGGGATGTGTGGGTTCATTCTTGGACATATGGAGGATGAATTGGAGAGGCTTGATGTTTCAGAAGTATTCGTTATAACTCTGTAAGTGCATGTACTATTTTATTGTTGAATAATAGATGGAGCATGGATGCTTTTGGAGGTTGGGTTTTTCTCTCTTAAGGGTTTTCCCAAGGCATATCTTGTGTTATCTTGTAGCTTGTCTATTTGATCTATGCATTATGGTAATTTTAAAAGATTGTATACATGGTTTTATCTCATGGGGTTATGTAGGATATGGATTAAACATTATGGGTATTATATGCATTATTTCCTAACAATAAACTCATCCCACGGGTCTATACTATTATCTAGAAGGACTCTATATCATTCTTTTGTACTCTCTTCCAATAATTTCATGAAGAGTTGCATCATGACATCTTCATTATCTATCTCATACCATATATTATGTTGATGAAGCATCTCAAGTGATCTTCACTAGTGTCAACATTGTTTCCTTGGAACTTTGGCACTTTCTCCTAATCTCATTTGGAATCAAATTAGGATAACGGGCAAAATTCCATAAAAATATAACTGCTTGTATATTTCCATTCCTAAAGGCTATCAAAATAGAGAAAATATATGAGAATGTATGATAGGAGGGGTTCTTACATTGCTTGATAACTTATTGTTGCTACTATTTTTATTAGGAATTCATTGGTGGTCTTGTAAGTTGTATGCTTATTGATTTAGAATATTTTGATTAATATTTTGGTTTGGGTTCATTTTTTGGGCTTTCTAAAGAAATTTGATTTTACTCTAGCTTAATTTGTGTCTATATCACATGCTACCTTTGTCTAAGTTGGTCAATTAAGTTTTTATGTTGATCCAACTTCTTTCTCTATATTCAAATTCTAATTGAATGTCAACATTAGTGTCATGGAAAGGGAATTCCTATTCTTGGTCAATTTCTATGAAGGTAATAAGAGGAGTAGGATGTGAAGCATCCCCTTGAATTCTCACATGTGGTGGTGTTATGTTCACATTATTAGAGTGTAATTCATGGCATGGACTTCTATTTCTCAAGTCCACATTTTCTTGATTCCAAGGCATAACATAATTGTATATAAAATTTCTCCTACCCATTCTAACCATGTTATCAGTTGAATCATATGTCATGTATTGATATTGATCTCTCAAGTCAATGAAAGAATTACCTCTACTAAATGTACTAATTTATTTAATATCATGGGAATCTTGAGAAAATGAATTACATATATTTTTAGCTCTCCACTTGGAATGTTGTTTCTTTTATTTAGCAAGTAGACCTCTCATTCATATTAATTTCCATGTCTTTGGAATTTTTCATTTCTATTATTTTTGCTTTGCACACCGTTCTATGCCCAATAACTGAATAAAGTTTCCACTATCCAACTGGGAGAGACACACTTTCTTTATTAGTAGATATCTTATAAAATACCACATAAGGACTATTGTCTTCCTAGCTACAAAATTTATTTATTAACCATTTAAATAATCCTTGGAAATGACACTGATTTGTTGGTTATATGAGTTGCAAAATACAAATACTTGAAGTTGAATCATTTTTCAAATGCCAAGGTGTTAAATTGGTAAGAAGCCACACACTTATGATTAGGGTTAGGAAACAAAGGACCAATTATTGAGGTGGGTAAAAAATCCTTTATTTTTGGCTTTGCTAAACCAATGAGGATTACTTGAGGTGCTACTATAGATTTCTAGGAAAAATGGTGTCTCAACATTTTGATTATAATAGTTTAATATATTTGAGCATGGGGTGCAGGGGGTACCCCCCCTACGAGGTTCTAGGGGCTCATCCCCTTGGTGGGGGGTTTGGGGGACACATACCCTAGTGGGGGTTGTTAAAATGTGTAAAGCAATTGAGAGGGGGGGTGAATTAGTTCAAGTCTCCAAATTCAAACACAAAATTCAAACAATTATCAGCTTCACAACCACACAATTCTATTATTAAGTATGAACATGAAATGCAGATAACAAAAAGCAATATCAACACAGTGAACACCGGATTTTATGTGGAAAACCCAATAAGGGAAAAACCACGGTGAGGATTAGCTCACAATATAAAGTGATTCCAAAACTGAATACATAAGGCTCATTTCCCAAAATAGGACCCACTGTTCAGATACAAAAGCTCACTGCTTACAAGAGGACTTGTTGTGCAGTTTTCGCACACACGCCCCACTAAAAGCAAGGACCCTCTTTCGCTTTGGTTTTTGGTGTCTTGGCCCTTTCATTTTAGGTTTCATCTTACTTTGGCATGTGTTGAATTATTTATTTTGATTGCCTACGTTATTTCCCTAAGTTATTCATTGAAGATCTTTAATTTTGAGCTAAGTTTGGGTTTTCACTGAAGTTCGGGACTTTCCACCCCGGCTGGATTTTCCCGGATCCTGCTCAGACTCCGGCTGAGCACTGTCGTTCAGAGATTTTCAGTCTTCGCAGAATTTCGTGTGGGCCGGATTTTCTTGGCTATCTTGTCGACGACATTAATGCCCTTCGTACGAACTTGAAACTATGTATTTAATCAATTTTTTGATGTCATTTATGCCATTGTGCTTTATTGTCTATGCTTGATTGAGCTGAGGAGTGCACTCTTTGGGTAATTGACTTGATTTAAGACATTTGATTCATGAATTATTCAATTTGCTAATGATTTCTTTGGGTATTGCCGTTGTGCTCTTTGTTGGGCGCCATTTGATTCACATTTGCTGCTTTTGAGATAAATCCTTGCTTCATCAATGGTATGTATTTGGTTTCCTTCCCTTTCATTTTTTGATTGTGGATAACTCTTTGGTGTCCTCGTTTATTGGGGTTTAAGTTCTTGCATGCTTGAAGAATTTCACGGTTAGGGTTGCCCAACATTTCTTTATTTATCATCTCCCAAGCGAGTTTTGAGGTCCTTTGTTTATTTTCATTTTGATGAATTTGCTTGAGAGCCGTGATTTCCCCCTAGTAAAGAATTAGCAGTTGAAATGTTTAAATTCTGAGCTTGCATATGCATTAATGGCAGATGTATAGGGTTTGAAACCTAGGGCAACACCATTCCACATTATTTCGCCTTAAAATTGGCCTAGAATGCTAAGAGAATCCATAGAGAGCCCGTACCTAACTCGTCTCGAGCATAAATCTTTGAAATTCATAATCGATTCATGAGTTTGAGTGAAAACGTGATTTAGTACTGATGTTCGGGTTTCGCAGTCACCTCGGGATTTTCCGTCTTTGGCGGATTTTCTCGATTCCCTCCGTTTTTCCAGAATCCATTATCATTTTCAGAGTTTCATATATTCTGCGGATTTTCGTTGACCCCAGATTTTCCCAAAGTCCTGTGCCGCCTAGATTTTCCAAAGTTTACAAAGTGTCTACCCCTTCGCGGAAATCCATCTCTGGCAGATTTTCTCTAAATCTGATGAAGTGTAAGGAAATATGGAATAGTTGCATTTATTAGTGATTTATGATGCATTTTATGGTTAATTCATGCTATCTTATGATCTCCTATGTGGTTTATTGATTGATAATGATTGGATTTAATTGTTAATAGGTGTTTCATAATTATCTCGTTGGAATCCGTCTGGTCTAGAATTTCCCAAAATTCCTCCCTGGCTCAGATTTCATGGATGGTCCTGAAACCCAAAGTTCATCAAGATCATTTTATATGAGATTCAGTGACATCTTGTTTCTATGGGGGTTCATTCTAATGGTGTTTTTGATGGATTAGCGTTGCTTTCCTATGGTTTTTATTGTGGATTGTTTGACAAGTGCAAGCTGAACCTAGCAAGGCAGTGAATGGATCTTCAATGTCTGAAGCAGAGAAGATTAAAATGGACATCAAGAGCAGGATCCCTGAGAGTAAAATTACATCAATCTGGTCAGAGGTGATTGATACAAATGTTGGATTGTGGGATTATGAAGAGTTTAAAGGAAGAATGGCAGCTAAGGATCTTCCTTTGGTGGCTAGAAGAATGAAGGAGTCAGGCTTGTCACATGTGGCCGATTTTCCTTCCATAGTCTAGTGCTATGAGCTTTTTCTCGAGTGTGTCAGACATTATGATCAGGACACACAAAGAATTATTGGTCCTCAAGGGAAAGTTGTAACGAATCTCAACCCTATTTCCATTGCCCAAACTTTTGATATGCCAGATAGATCTCATGTGGTGGCATTCAACATGAAGGCAGCTCAGGAGTACTATGAAGAATAGACTGTGAAATCACAAAAACTTATCAATTCTTGGCTGGAGAAGCCCAAGTCCCACTATTCCCAGCTACCCAAGCAACTATTCAGGGCAAAGTTCAAGAAATAATATTATGATGCCATCACATTGCTCAACAGGGTGGTTGGATTAAGGAATGCAGGTGTGTTTGAGAATTGGATGTGCCATGCTATTGTGAGGATGGAACAAGAGTTGATCGACTATCACTCGGTTGGTGTGATTAGTAGGGTGATTCATGAACAACTTTCCCATGTGTTGCAGACCAAGACCTTCACGATGACTTCATATTTGGTCTATGCACTTGTGAGATTTCACCCCTACAAAGGATTGAGCACCAAGGGGATCTTTGGGTAGGATTTCATCTATGAGTTTTACCCTCAATTGCACCTAGGAAGCTCTAGCTATAGGAGGATGAACGATGCATTCACTATGCACATCACTAGATTACTTCAAGGTGCAGAACATGTCAGAATTTTGGATCAAGCAAAAGAACTCATCAAGAAATATGGTGCTTGGTTTATTCAGTTCCCAACTTTCTCCTACATTTGGATTGATGGCTTCCAGAGGGCTCCTTACAGGCTTCCAAGGTATCCTACTGATCATATCATACTTCTGGAAGTCACTAGATAGATATGTGACTTTGATGCCATTGTTAAAAGAGACAAACATAAGACTGGATTTGGTGGAGACTTCCCTTTGAGGATTGGCATTGGAGAGGCATGCCCTTCCATTATTTCTGCCCAGGCTTCAGAGGAGGAGATGAGTACTCTTGGCTTATCTTTCCATTCCAAGAGGTCTAGATTTGATATCATAGGTGAAGCGCAAAAGAAGGCCAATAGAGAGTATAGCCATAAGGTTGATTTGGAGGACTACTAGGCCAATTGTAGCGATGAATATGAGGTCAGGAAGAAGAATTTTTCTTGCCTTTCGGTTGAATCAGTCCATTTATATAATGTGAAGGCAGTCCCTGATCAACTTGAAGATGATGGAAACTTGATTCAGGATCATGCTTATGAGGCAGTGAAGGATAGGCCAATTGGTGATGTGGATTGGTTTAGAAGAGGAAAAGATAGAACTAAAATAGTTGATGGATCTAGTTACCAAGTTTACTAGAATGTGGCTAAGGCATAAACTATGGGAGTTGGAAAATGAAGGTGTACAGTGCACCTATGAGCTAATGGGAGATTTGGACCCTCACTCCACTTCTGAAGATTCAACTGAGTAGGATCCTAAGGGCAAAGGTAAGCTGGATTCTCCTTTCAAAATCAAGATAAAAGGTGTTCAGGAGGAGGAAGTCTAAGAAACAGAAAAGCAGAGGAATCCAATTGCTAAGAAAAGGTCAAGGACTAAGAAGTCTAAGCAGAAAGAAAGTGAAAAGAAGGGTCCTGAGGACGATGTTCTTGTGCCCAAAAGAAGAAGAGTCATAAGATTGTCATAGAAGGTGAGCTCCAAAGTAGGTGAAGAAGAAGTTACTCCACCTGTAGTAAATGTAGAGAGTTCAGAGGAGAAGGCGGGGGTGTATACAAGGAGGTCGAGGACTCCTCCCAAGGATAGTGTACCTAAAGCAGACCTTCCTCTAGTTGTTTCTTATGAGGAGCAGCATGATGATGTTCCTTTCACCCTTGAAGATAAAAAAAAACCAAGTGAATCTGAGAAAGTTGAAGAACATTTAGACACTGAAGGGGAGGAATTTCATGAGGGTGACCTTTACAGTGCGGAGGCAAAAATTGAAAAGGTAATACAATCTCCCTTGGTTGCGTATGTAGAGTCACCTATTGGAATCGAAGAGGTTGAATCACCTCCAAGCGAGGAAGAAGCAAAAAAGGTTCCATCACCTGAGCACAAGGAGGAACATGTTGAAGAGAAGGAGAGCAAGACAAAGACTCCTGAGAAGCAGGGTTTGAGCGAACAAGCACCTAAAGATCAACAGGAAGGAGAGAAACAGACTGAAGTGCAATTGGAATCCATTGTCTTGGATTGGTTGGATAAGGAGATAAGGAGAAAACAAGTTGTTGTGGAAGATACTCCACTGAATTGGGATGAGCTGCTAGCCAAAATTGGAAAGGATAAAGGTAAAAAGAAGGCTAGAGTGATTTCAAGTATTGAAAGGGATGAGGTCCATAATAGAGTTGTCCATATTGCAACTCCTGCCCCAGATAAGAGTAGAGATGATGTGCTTGGAAAGGATTATAATGTTCAAACTTTCAATTTGGGGCCTACATCTGTGGAGAAGGATATTGAAGATTATCAGGGTTCTAGTGCAGTCATCTTGGGCAGATTGAGGAAGGAAATAAAGACTAAGCAGGAGCTAAAAAAGGAAAATGAGAATGTCAGGAAATTCTTGGAGGATCTAATGAAACCCTTGCAATCTATTAACCCCTCCACTTTTGCTGCGAATCCTTTACCCCAGGAAACTATCATCGAGCTGGAAAAGATGAAGGCTTCCACTCTTGCTACTGCAAATTGGTTGCAAGCGTTGTGAACCAAAGGTAATGAGGTCATTAAGGATATTTTGTCAACTGGAAAAGATGCTATGAGGGCAATGGATTGGTTGAAAGAGGTATTAGCTCAAGATAAGGAAGATATAAATCTCATACTGCAGAAAATGAAAACCATCATGGAATACACCAGGGATAAGTTAGTAAATGATAAAATTCTTCCTTCCTCTCGAGCTGCTGAACCTTGGGAATGGTTTGAAGAATTGAAAATTAGGCAGAAGATTCTGAAAAAGATTTACAAACAGAGGAGGCAGATTGGTGATACCCTAATTGGTGTGTATAATGGATCCATTGGTTTCTTTGAGATTATGATAGGAAGAAGGAAGAGTGCCCCTAAGTATTTGAGTTTAGAATAGTTGAGAAAGTGGTGGCATGATGTTTATGCTCTAGTTAGTGATGATTTTGTTACTGAACACTAGTTGGATGATGCGGCCACCTACATTGTTGTCATTGACAAGTACCTAACATATAAGGTGGATTGGGATAAGTTGGTGAAACAATCTAGGGAAGAAATTGCATCAATTGAAAGGTGACTTAGGGTTTTTCCTTTACCACCTGTGGCCAACTTGGATAGGGTGATTTTGAAAGTTCATGAAATGTTGGATCAAAATAAAGACAAGGGGGAAGGTAGTTAATGATTAGTTACATCGAGATTTGTGCTTCCCTATTATTTTTCCATGCATTGGTCCAAGTTGCATTGGAGATCCCAGGCCGACTTGGATGAAGTTCATGCATATAATGCATATTTTATTTCATTTCAAATTTATCTTGGCCGATTTTTTGTGCCTTATTATTATTGTAAAACCTTATCTAGGCCGACATGTTTTGGGGGTTCTATAAATATGGCATTTTTCCTCATTTGTAAGGGTTAATTAGCTTTAGACATAGACAAATAGAGAGATAGTTAGAAGTGAATTAAGTAGAGAAAGAGTTAGCAAGTAGTTGTTCTCAAGAAAATATTGTAACAAAAAGCTAGAATTGTTGCTACAGTGGATAATTTGATGCAAGTAATGACATTGTGATTTGGTGCTATACTTGTGTTCTTTTATCTTGCATGGTTCTTGTTATTCTATCTTTAGAATTGCTTTGAGGAAAATTGATATTTAGAATTAGATTTGATTTAATGATGTTTATGGTTTGATATTTGAAGTGTTGCAACAATCCCTGGTCCATACTTTTCGCAACCAACTAATTGTTAGTTGCTTTGCAAAGTTAGCTTGGAATTTATATTCATTGTGATTAGTTCAATTATGAGGGTTTATTCATCTCAATTGCAATAGGGTTGTTTGAATGAATGTTCATGATTTGAAAATCTTAACACCTTAGAAGATTGCACTATTTCTATAAGATTGCAGATTCATCTGGGTCAAGTAGAAATCGGTTTTGAGGGATTGGTCCATTTCGAGTGTTGGTCATTTGCATTGTTAATCTTAGGTTTAATATTAAGTTTAGAAATCTCTTTGAAACCCTTATCTTTTGTTATTTCTTTGATTATTCGATTAAATTTAGGATTGAAGTATCATCATATTGTTAGATCTGATAAATTGAGATTCAGTATTTTTCTTGTAGTAAGGTCCCATTGTGATTACCAACATTTTCACATTTATCACTGATTTGTTTATGCATTGTCAAGACCTGACATTAGAGACCTTGGGGTTATCTCTTGAGGCTCGCTGATAGATATTTACCTTTCAAGAGAGATAGGATATTATATTATGTCTGAGTTGTTGTTGTGCAGAAAACATCATCAAGAAGACTCATTGTCCAAAAAAGGAGGCTCACTTCCTACAAGAGGATTACAAAAAAAAAGTGGCTTTACAACCATAATGAACTAGTAAGAGTGCACCTAGCAAGTGTTGTTTCAGTTATAGTGATGCTCAATGAACTAACTTAACACACTTCATCATTTTTACACTTCTTCACATTCACATCATTGCAATCCTTCTCACCCCACAATCTTCAAAATTTTCTGACATATATATCTGACCTATTCACAAGCATCAATTAGGTCAGCCTAATTAGATGCAACCAAAAAGGTTAATTGTCAACTTCAATAATTTACAAAATCTTTCTAAACAATAAATCAAAATGTGTAGCACACTACATCATGTTGGCATAGACCTAAGATAGGGCACACATACATTTTTATAACAAAATTAATTTACCATAACACCAATTATGCAATCAATAGAATAATGTTGATACACCATATGAGCACCTGTGCATGAGAGATTCTGAATGTACATGCTTCCAACATCCATAAGTTGCCATTTCCCAAAACCACAAGCATAAAAAATCAACTGCAGAGGATTGTAGACCAAAATACTGGAGGATGTAAACTGTATAACAATTCAGATATCGGTCCAGAATACTGGATCAAACAATGACTTAGTCTTCCAGTTGCAACTCATATAGCATCGTGACATCAATGAAAACAAAAAAATTGTATAGTTAGACATTCTTCATTCTTCCAACAATCTCCCCATTTGTCATTGATGGAAACATGTGCCACAACATTCTCTCCCCCTATCACTAGTATTCCTTCCCCTTTTATTGTTCTTCACATGACTCTCTCCCCCTTTGACATCAATGGTAAAGGGCGACCAAAAAAAAGGATGTGAATGTATGTACATGGTAACATTGTATATACAAAGGAATTCCAACTCCCCATTTCAAACATTCAAGTGAAAATAACACTTTTTACATGAAAATTTTTCTTGCACCTTTCTCTTATGGTTGGAAGAATCCTCTTCCAAGCAAGCACAACCAAATTCATTTTGGCACTCATACTATCCAATAAAGATAACAACATAAATGAGGATGTCTGGTCCAAAGATAGACATTGTCATTCACAATCTTCTGCATTAGAAAGTATTCTAAAGAGATGATCCAATTGTACATCAACAACTTATTTAACCAACTAGAAGGTTTTAACCAAGACTTATCTTTGTCTTTGAGAAATCAACAAAACTACTTGAAATTCACCAAATCTTATTCTATGTTTTCCATTTTTGTCTTTGAAGAAGTCAAAACTCTTTCCAATACTATTTATCAGTAGAGCTCGGGGATATTTGTTGATACCAGTAAGTTCCTCCACATCTCTGTATTTCACGGTTTTCTTCCCAAGGAGGTCCCAAACACTGCATAAACCAGTAATAGCTTTGATTGCCTCCTTTGTGATCGGATAGGGTTTTTCCAAAATAATGTTGTCATCCTTGAATTGACTTAACAAGAACAAGATAGATTCTTTGTTTACAAACCAGGGAAATTCTCCCCATAAATCTATACCTAGGGTTTTTATGCTCTACAATTCATTTGTCTTCAACCCTAGTTCCATTTCCTTCATCTTCCGATGATCAAATTCTTCCAATTCAACACCCTTCAACTTTAGCGGAATATTGCCACATGATCCTCTATCCATCGTCGTGCTCATCTTTCTTGAATTATTTATTGTTCAATCAAAACTTCTTCATTTTCCCTTCTTCCCCTTCATAAACTGAGAAATGATTTTGAAAGCTTCCATCTCTTATTCCTAATTATCCATAATGATTCCTTTAGATTACCTCAGAATTGCTCCAAATCATTTTGAGATCACTTCAAGATTGCTCCAAGTCATTTTTCAAACTCTTCAATTGCAGAAGTGATAAAAAGGACTTATGAATTGTACTTTATACATCATTGGTTTTCCCTAATTTGCATTAAATGTGATAGTCTTCAAAAATCTGATAAAAGCCCTATTTCTCTGCACTATAAACCCTAAATTGCTCCGCAAATGAACATTTCTACAAATTTTCTTTTGGTTTCTTTTGTATAACCTTTGTTTACTCATTTTCTACAACATATCCTCATGCCAACTTCTGACACGCTATACATCTAGGGGGTTTGTATAGTTTTCTGTTAATGCTCCCCCTAAGACCATGCTAGGTCTAATTGCCAAAGGAATTGTCTGCACCAGATGAGGCCATAGACACATCTGTTGTTTCTAGCTCTTCTTTCTTTCTCCAAATATTGTTAATTTCTTGCTTAACCTCTTCCTTGTCAATTTCCTTCACTGCTTCATTATGTTTTACATATTAGATTACTTTCCCTTTTTACTTTTGCATGCTCTTGAAATATGTTCATGTTTGTTGCAATTATAGAAAACAACATTTCTCTGACTTATTTGACTTCCATTTACCTTTGTAATTTTCTTTGTGTCCAAACTTGTTACAAGTATAGCAGTATCCATTAAAAGATTAATTCATTATTCCTCCATTAAACCTATTCATAATCACCTGACTAATCATCCTCACCTGAGATATGCATTTAGTCGCTCTATGTCCAAATTTCTTGCATGAAAAACATTGTCTAGAAAAGCTTCCAACATTCTGATTTATCCTACTTCTACACTTAGTTGCTTTATGACCAAATTTATTACATGTAAAGCAAACACCATTAAAAGATGGATACCTTTGTGCATTTGGCTATCTCACAGGAAGTATTCTAGCAAAGTTCCTTGGATTTATTTTCTTCTTTACTTTGTCTTGAGTCTTTTGATTATATACCAAGTTTGGGTTTTGTTTATCCTTAGAGCTTTCACCGGCTTCAATTCCCAAACCTCCTTTGTCTTTAGAGGGTCTCTTTCCTACAATCAACTCTTCAAGTTTGGTGGAGCTTATCTTAAAATTATCTTCACAGAGTTTTTCTTTCTCTATATTTTCTTTTAGGTTTACCACTTCTTGTTCAAGCTTCATGCATACATCAATCTTGCTTTGTACCACAATATTAAGACATTCTTCAATTATTTTCTTCTTCTCCACTTCAAACTAGTGATCTCTTCATTACCTTGCTTCAACTTCTCACTTACTTCTCTGTACCTTTCTTTGAATTTCTTCAGTTGCTCTTTCAATTTCCAGATGCATTCATTTGCTTCATCAAAATTTTCTCTCAAATAACTATTTTCACTTTCAACTTTGCAAGATCTTCAAGAGCAGTTTGAAGTTCTTATTTATCATCCATTTTCTTAATATTTCAGGATCTACCTCAAGTTGTTAAGCTTCTCTCCAAGGAACCAGGGCTCTAATATCAATTTTTAAAAGGTACAAGACAACTGAGAGGGGGGGTGAATCAATTGTCTCCAAATTCAAACACAAACTTCAAACACTTATAAACTCTAAAACCACGCAATTTTGTTATTAAGTATGGACATGAAATGCCGATAACAAAAAGCAATATCAACACAATGAACACCAAATTTTACGTGGAAAACCCAATAAGGAAAAAACCACGGTGAGGATTAGCTCACAATATAAAGTGATTCCAAAACTGAATATATAAGGCTCACTACCCAGAATAGGACCAATTGTTCAGATACAAAAGCTCACTGCTTACAAGAGGAATCACTATCCAGACAAGGAGGCTCATTGGCTATAAGAGGATTACAAAAAAAAAGTGGCTTTACAGCCAAAATGAACTAGTAAGAGTGCACCTAGCAAGTGTTGATTCAACTCTAGTGATGCTCAATAAACTGACTTAACACACTTTATAATTTTCGCACTTCTTCACATTCACATAATTACAATCCGTCTCACCCCACAATCTTCAAAATTGTCTGACATATATATCTGACCTATTCACAAGCATCAATTAAGTCGACCTAATTAGATGCAGCTAAAAGACTGACTGTCAGCTTCAAGTATTTACAAAACCTTTCCAAAAAATAAATCAAAACATGTAGCACACTACATCATGTCGGCATAGACCTAAGATAGGTCACACATACATGCGCATAACAAAATTAATTCACCATAACACCAATTAGAATAATGTCAATACACCATACAAGCACCTGTGCACAAGAGATTCTAAATGTACATGCTTCCAAAATCCATAAACCATTTCCAAAAACCATAAGCAACAACAATCAACTACGGAGGATTGTAGACCAAAATACCAGAGGATGTAAACTATATATCGGTTTAGATACCAATCTAGAATACTAGATCAAACAATGACTTAGTCTTGTAGTTACAACTCATATAACATGGTGAAAAAAATGACAACACAAAAGTTGTATAGTTAGACATTCTTCTTCATTGTTCCAACAGGGGTTCGGGGGAAACACCCCTGAAAAACATATTATTTATATTTTATTATTGTAAATTTGGACCATTCATAATTAGGTCTTAGATTTGACAATATATTTTTTCCCCTGCCTTTCCCTAGAAGGAAACTTTATTTTATGAGGGCATTGCATTATGGTTGCATTGAACAAGACAACTGAGGGGGGGTGAGTCAGTTGTGAAATTTTTTAACCTTTACAAACTTTTTCAAAAATTAGATCAATCGCAAATCCTTTACTCTACTAGAATGATTAAACATTAAGTGCAAAGGAAGAAACTAAAAAAGCATCAACATACACAGTAACACTAGATTTATGTGGAAAACCTAATAAGGGAAAAACCATGGTGAGGATTAGCTCACAATATAAAAAATATCAAAACCGATTACAAAGGCTCACTGCTAGAGTTGGCTCACTACCAAAACATGACTCAATGTCTGAACAAAGACTCACTATCCAACAAGGGTTAACCACTCGAGGGGCTCACTGATAGAGTTGGCTCACTACCAAAACATGACTCAATGTCTGAAAAAAGACTCACTATCCAACAAGGGTTAACCACCTAAGGGGCTCACTGCTACATAGATATAAAGAAGATAGAAGAGATATGTTATAGAGAGAATACAAGCTCAATGGAATAGAGATTTTGACCATAATTCACTCAATCACTTGCAAAAATGCATTAATAATAGAGTACACCTTCAACTCACTGCATCCAAAAACTCAACATTTAGATTTTGCACTAATCTTCCAAACTCACATCGCATATACATTGCTTTGCATATGTCTTTCTCTATTTCTTTGCATACTTCTCACTGATATCTCATCCTATGTTTATAACATCTTCAACTTTGAAATATATGCAAATTCGGCCATACATCATTTAAATTCAAATTAGGCCAGTGCCAAACCATTCTAGGGTGAAATTAGAATGAGGGAAACCTAGAAACATTCTTGATGAGGACCTAGATAAGTCCCAACACAATTCATTAAATTTGAAAATAGTGTTTAATACAATGTTGGCCAAACTAGTCTAAAACACATAGAACAATTAAGCACACACAACTCTTAACATGATCCAACCTTTCTGGAAAACAAATTATCTTCAACACAATCATAAAAGCTTAACTCTAGAACTGCAAGTCATAAGACTCAACCAAGAAGAAATCCAGAGCAACTATATTTATCCCGAACCTCAGCCAAATACCCTAAAAAACATAGTTCACAACTAGTGAACATAACTCGCACTGTACAACAATCTAGAAAACAAAAATATGGATATCTAGTAGCTTTCAACAACCATGATCAACATATCTGAACCAAATGAACATAGCAGCAAATCTCAGAGCAACCACTAAATACCTACAACCTTTCTTTAGTACAATTTTCTCAATATCCTCGACATATACAACCAATAACCTACAACCATGACATCAATGACAACAACAACTAGTTGATGACCAGTTAACTAGTTGACATCAATGAAAAAACCTTCATTCTTGTAACAATCTCTCCCTTTGTCATTGATGACAACACATGATGTGAAAAACCATCAAAGACAAAATTCTAGCTCTAAACACACTTTTCATGATTTTACTTTTTGTTTCTCCCCCTTAGTAGATAATCTTTTTCACATCTTCCTCATCTCAATAGATAATCTTTTTCACATCTTCCTCATCTCCCCTTTGACATCAATGGCAGAGGAAAAAGATGTTTTACATTGATTTCCCCTTTGAAATTAAGCACAAAATATTCTTTCAATAACAACACATGACACTACCTACTCCCCTTGAGAGGTAGCCACCAAAACATCAGTCCAAAAGAAAGATAGATCCATAGACCCATCAGACTAATGCACCTCAATATGCATCTAGTTCAATAAAGGAGGGGAAATCACCTCTAACTTCTCCTGGAAATACTCAAAAGTATCTTTGGTAAGAGCCTTCATAAATATATCAACAATCTAATCCTTCGTAGGTACATACTCAATTTTTACTTCATTCTCCAAAACCTTCTCTCTCAAGAAGTGATGCCTAATAGATATATGCTTTTTCCTTGAATGCATCATTGAATTCTTTGAAATGTTAATTGCACTTGTATTATCACATAAGATAGAAATAAGATCATCATACATTACTTTGATATCTTTCAATGTCTATTTCATCCACAAAACTTGGGTACAACAAGATGCAACATCAATAAACTCAACTTCAATAGTGGACAAGGAAATTGAATTTTGATTTTTACTCAACCAAGCCACCAATCTACAACCAAGAAAGAATGAACCACCACTTGTACTTTTTTTGTTATCTACACAACCAACTCAATGTGCATCTGTATAAGCACTTAGTGTAAATTTAGTATCCCTAGGATACCATAAGCCATAATCTGGAGTTCCATTCAAATATCTAAATATTCTTTTAACAACAACAACATGTGCTTCTTTAGGATCTTCTTGAAATCTAGCCACAAGATAGAATGCATGCATAATATCTGGTCTAGTAGCAATCAAATACAACAATCCACCAATCATAGATCTATATTTTCTCTGATCAACCATAGGTGAATCTCATCTTTACTTAATTTGCAACCAATCACCATAGGAGTGCATACCAGTTTGGAACCATCCATCCCAAACTTCTTCAACATCTCTCTTACATATTTTGACTGTGAAATAAAAATTCCTTTCTCTATTTGATTAATATGCAGCCTAAGAAAGAAATTCATCTCACCAAACATGGACATCTCAAATTCTTTTTGCATTTCTTCTACAAAAATCTTACACATAGTTTCATTTTCTCTAAAGATAATGTCATCAACATATACAACTACAATCAATATTTTGTCATTTTCAATTTTAAAATACATATTGCTATCTATCATACCTTTTTTGAAACCTTTATGAATCAAATACCTGTCTAACCTTGCATACCAAGGCTATAGGATCTTGCTTCAATCCATATAAAGATTTCTTCAATTTTTAGACCATATCTAGTTGATTTGACAATTGAAATCCTTTCAGTTATTCCATATAGACCTCTTCTTCTAGCTCACCATTCAAAAAAGTAGACTTAACATCCATTTGATAGACCTTGAAATCTTTATGAGAAAAAAATGCTAAAAACATCCTGATAACTTCCATTCTTGCCACTAGAGAAAAATTATCTTGAAAACCTATTCCTTCTACTTGTGATTAGCCCTTACACACAAGCCTTTCTTTATTTATAACCACTTCTCCATTCTTATTCAACTTGTTTCTGAATACCCACTTTGATCTGATTATGTTTTTGTTTGTCAGTCTAGGGACCAATTCCCAAGTTTGATTCTTCTCAATTTGCATAAATTATTCTTTCATAGCTTCCATCCAATGCTCATTTTTACATGCTTCATTTATGGTCTTTGGTTCAATCTCAGAAAGTAAATAGAGATTTATCTCACTAGCAACAACTTTGCTTCTTGTCAATACTCCTCTTGTCTTGTCTCCAATGATTTGACTTTCTGAATGATTTTCCTACATATATTTAGGTGTGTTTGGGGACACCATTGGAGCTTCTTCTTCCTATTCTTCATTTTGATTCTATTGCTCATCAATTTCCTATTCTTCCACATCTTCTTCAATCCTTATGCAATCAGGTTCATCAAATACATATCCATCAACTTCAATTGAGTTCTTCATTGCTTCATCAACCTTGACATTTGTGCTCTCTATAATATTTCTCAGTATTTTATTAAAACATCTATAAGCTTTGTTTTTGGTAGAATATCCAAGAAAAATACCTTCATCACTTCTAGCATCAAACTTTCCTAAATTTTCTTTATCATGTCTAATATAGCATTTTCTTCCAAATACCTTGTGTAGAAACCTAAATTTGGTCACTTACATTAGGTCAAATGTATCCCTTTTCATTTAAATATCCTCTTATTTGCATCAATTAAGTAATATTACTATTATTTAATTAATACCCCTAAAGTCCTCTAAATCCTTAAGGTAACTAGTTAAATAATTAAATGCCTTACCCTTTATCCCCCTTTTCCTCAAAGAATTAAATAAATAATACATTTATTTAATTCCTCACATGTCACATCTTCCATCACTTTTTCTTATATACTAATCCACCTCCTAATCTCATCATTAGGGATGTACACATTCCTAATCCATGATTAGGATGTGTCACATCCTCCAACTTTTACAAGTTGGCTCCTAATCCTCTGTAGATGTCTAAATTTGGACACTTAATTTATCCAAATTCATTCCCCTTTCATCTTATTTTTGTTAATTAAGTAATACTATTATTATTTAATTAATAGCTTTAATTCTGCCAAATCCCTAAGGTATTTAATCAATAATACCTTATCTCTTTAATCCTCCTTCCATCAATTGAATTAAATAAATATTCCATTTATTTAACTCCCTTCATGTCACATCCTCCATCTTTTTTTATCTTATCTTAATCCTTCTTCTAATCCCATCATTAAGGTGTGCACATGCCTAATCCTTGATTAGGATGTGTCACATCCTCCAACTTTTGCAAGTTGGCCTCTAATCTCTCTTAGCCACCTAACCATCCTCTAATCCTTTACTAACTAGCTTAATCAACCTCTCAAGGAATTTTTAATTCCTTTTATCCTTCCAAGGAATATTAAATTCATTTTTCTCTTCCCCATGTGATCTTTGACTTGTCACATCAAGTCACATGTGAAATATAACCCTCTTCTAATCCTCATTAATTAATCTAATCAAGTACTTGCACAATCCTAATCACCCCCTTTAGTCAACTCTCCCCATCCCCCAAGGAATTTTTAATTCCTTTTTATTCATCCAAGGCACTCCACTTCCCCATGTGAATTTTTAATTCACCTTTTAATCCCCCAATGCACCCTTTAGAATTTAAAATTCTTTCCCATCTCCCCATGTGAATATTTGAGGAATTTTTAATTCCTCACATGTCCTCTCACCCACATGGGGACAAGTACCTCCTTTATGAGGAGATCTTGTCCAATCCCAAGGTACTTTGTACCCCTCTCCATGTCATGTCCTTCTCCTTCCACCTCATGTCCACTTCACCTTTTAGGGCTATCTCACATGCCACATGTCAAGATGTGAGGGCTTGTGAGTTTTCAACTCACCTTAGCCCTACATCTTGATATCTGGTGGATCAAATCTCAATCATCCATTTCCCCTAGGATTTCCCAAAAATCCTATAAATACTCCCTCTTTTCTCTCATTTTAGGGAGATCACTTGTGCTAGCCAAACTCTTGCAGTTTTGTTTTTCAACCTCTACTTAGCCATTTTCACATTTTCATCCACTTGCATCCATCTTCACATCCTTATCTAGCTTGCATCTTGCCATCCAAGGAGCATACACATCCAAGATCGAAGGGCCAACCAAAGGATCGACTCAACGCAAGGTATAAAGTTCCATTTCGTGGCTTTGTCTTGTTTTGTTTCCAACTTAGGCTAATCTTGAAGTGTATGTTGTTTTAGTTGTTTATTCGTGCTCTTTAACTTGTTGCTTGCTTTCTAACCACCTATTTCGACCTATCACATCCTCATTAGCCACCTAACCTTCCCCTAATCATTGATTAGCTAGTCTAATCAGCCACTTGGTCAACTCTCCCCATTCCCCAAGGAATTTTTAATTTCTTTTTGTTTGCCCAATGTCCTTTTGAGGAATTTTTAATTCCTCTCTCATCTCCCAAGGAATATTAAATTCCTTTTATCCTTTCGATGCACATTAAAAATGAATTTTTAATTCCTTTGGTCAATCTCTTAATCTCATACATTGATTTCTATCAATCAATCTTGACTGTTCATCCATTATCCTCCAAAATCTATATATCCAAAACTTAGCCATTTTCACCTCTCTCACCCATTTTCCACTAGAGCACCATTTTGTTGCCAAAATTTTGAGTGAGCACACATCCAATGGAACATCATGGGAAAATCTACACAACAGGAGACTTGGTATGCTAGTTTGAACTCCTCATTGCCCAATCTTAAGTGTTTTGCATGGTTTTTAGTTGTTTACTTGATTTCTTGCATTTTAAGTAGATTAAAAACACTACACTTACAAATTTTTGGCACGCTCGGTGGGATCCACATTATGGTTCTTTTCTTTCAAGTCACATGTGAAATATAACCCTCTTCTAATCCTCATTAATTAATCTAATCAAGTACTTGCACAATCCTAATCACCCCCTTTAGTCAACTCTCCCCATCCCCCAAGGAATTTTTAATTCATTTTTATTCATCCAAGGCACTCCACTTCCCCATGTGAATTTTTAATTCACCTTTTAATCCCCCAATGCACCCTTTGAATTTAAAATTATTTCCCATCTCCCCATGTGAATATTTGAGGAATTTTTAATTCCTCACATGTCCTCTCACCCACATGGGGACAAGTACCTCCTTTATGAGGAGATCTTGTCCAATCCCAAGGTACTTTGTACCCCTCTCCATGTCATGTCCTTCTCCTTCCACCTCATGTCCACTTCACCTTTAGGGCTATCTCACATGCCACATGTCAAGATGTGAGGGCTTGTGAGTTCTCAACTCACCTTAGCCCTACATCTTGATATCTGGTGGATCAAATCTCAATCGTCCATTTCCCCTAGGATTTCCCAAAAATCCTATAAATACCCCCTCTTTTCTCTCATTTTAGGGAGATCACTTGTGCTAGCCAAACTCTTGCAGTTTTGTTTCTCAACCTCTACTTAGCCATTTTCACATTTTCATCCACTTGCATCCATCTTCACATCCTTATCTAGCTTGCATCTTGTCATCCAAGGAGCATACACATCCAAGATCGAAGGGCCAACCAAAGGATCGACTCAACGCAAGGTATAAAGTTCCATTTCGTGGCTTTGTCTTGTTTTGTTTCCAACTTAGGCTAATCTTGAAGTGTAGGTTGTTTTAGTTGTTTATTCGTGCTCTTTAACTTGTTGCTTGCTTTCTAACCACCTATTTCGACCTATCACATTTCTGGCACGCCCGGTGGGACCCACAAACGGGTCTCTTTCTTTCACGTTTGCTGTTTTTTGCATTTTTGCAGGTCCAGGTTGCAGAGTGGCAGACCTGTCCTCTTCCGGTGGCGGACTGGTCCTGGAGTGGCGGACCTGTCCCGGGGTGGCGGGCTCGTCCTGACAGAGTGGCGGACCTGTCTTAGTGCAGTGGCGGGCCTGTCCCAGTTCAATGGCGAACCTGTCCTAATTCAGTGGCGGGCCTGTCCCAGTGCAGTGGCGGACCTGTCCTAATCCAGTGGCGGGCCTATCCCAGTGCAGTGGCGGACCTGTTCTAATTCAGTGGCGGGCTTGTCTTAACAGAGTGGCGGACCTGTCTTACAGAAGGTAAAAATTTCAAGTTTTCCCGAATTTTTTTTTGGTAAAATAGGAACATAGTCTAATTAAAGGGGTGTCAATAAACCTTGCTTGGCGTGTTTGGGAAAGCTACTTGACGTATCCAATCCCCTTGCGCCATTTGGCGATCCTGGGTGATGAGAAATCGTAGCTTTCCAAGTCCTTTTCTGTCACCCTTTTTCAATTTCTTAGTGGGACCTGCTTGAGGTTCATCGCGAGGGCGATTCCCAACCTGGCGATACCGTGGGGGTATATAAAGGGGGGAGAGCGAAAGCTATACCTCAATCCAACTACGTTGTAATTGGTGAAGCGTCGGGATGACGTGAAGAGTTGGTCCGAGCCTCTAGTATCTCGCTAAGGTTCCCGACTCACGCTTGTAACGGGTTGGTGTTCACGGTTTGGGCCTCACGTACCGTGCGTATATCGAGGACTCCTTAGCAACCATGTTCATCCTAGAGTAGAAGATTTTGTTGGCCATACCCACTTCTACTAAATCTTAGGGGTGTGTTGTCTGAATTGTCTTTCTCGTGCAAAACCAGTCATTTTCAGTCTAGCCAAATCTGTTTAACAGTGTTTGCTATATTTTTGGTCCTTTGCCTTTGCCATCCATCAAAACATCAAGCTTAAGTTTATCCTTTGGCAAACTTGTCCTTCTGCAGTGCCAAACTGGTCCTACTGCAGTGCCAAACTGGTCCTTCTGCAGTGCCAAACTGGTCCTTCTGCAGTGCCAAACCGGTCCCTGTGCAGTGGCGGGCCTGTCCCAGTGGAGTGGCGGGCCTGTCCTAATCCAGTGGCGGGCTTGTCCTAGTGCAGTGGCGGGCCTGTCCTAATCCGGTGGCGGGCCTGTCCCAGTATTCTTTCTTCCCAGGGCTGCCATTTCCACACCGTTTATCCGATTGACTCCGTTCAAAGGCAGTTCTTCTTAGTTTTTCGTGCTCTTTCCAATGATATATACCACTTCATACTTTTGAGAAGTTGGCTGGGGCACCTTTTTCTTGATCATCTGCCTCCTCGAAGGCGGTATACCCTACCATTCTCTCAGTTTACTCATTCCGAGTAAACATTCATCCGTTTCACATATCCTTTCATCATTTCGAACTCTGGTTCCATCATTCCGATAATCCGTTTACTCGTTCCGAGTAAACAATCATACATTTCACACCTCCTTTCATCATTCTGAACTCTTGATCATCCGTTTACTCATTCCGAGTAAACAATCATACATTTCACATCTCCTTTCATCATTCCAAGCTCTCATCCTACATTCTGATCATCTGTTTACTCGTTCCGAGTAAACGTTCACCCATTTCACATATCCTTTCATCATTCTGAACCCTCGTTCTATCATTTCGATCACTTGTTTACGTGTTCCGAGTAAATATTCACCCATTTCACATATCCTTTCATCATTCTGAACTCTCGTTCTGTCGTTCTGATCATTTTTTTTACTCGTTCTGAGTAAACATTTATCCATTTCACATATCTTTTCATTATTCTAAACTCTCGTTCTATCGTTCTGATCATCCGTTTACTCATTCTGAGTAGTCGTTCATCCATCCCAATCAACCGCTTGCTCATTTTGAGTATTTGTTCGTCCACTTCTATCATCCAGTTCTCCAATCAAATAATCGTTTTCCCCATCCAAATCCCTTAAACTTCGTCTCGGGTTATTATCCAAATTGACCGAAGTGTCTGATCTGATCGTCATCATTAACATCCTCTTAGGATTGTTATCCATCCTAAGTTAATCATCGTTGGCCCAATCAATTCACCTTCAATCTCAAGGTGGATTCGGTGCTGCAATCATCCATTTATCCTTTAATCCGATCAATCAGTATCCTAAGTCATCTAAGATAATCTCTGAACGGGATTTGTAGTCTCTTTCATCATCCATCAATCGATCTTATCAATCAATCAATCGATCAATCTTATCCAACCCAATGCAATCACATCCCCATCCAATCACCTTTGACCCAATCAATCTACTTCCATCTCGAAGCAGATTCGGTGTCGTAATCATCCTTTGATCATCCAATCCAATTGTCAGAATCAATCCAATCCAATCATCCAATCATCCTAATCTGAGCTTTAATCCAAATTAACTGAAAGGCTTGTCCCAAACTCATTTGAGCTTTAGTCCACCCCCATCCGTACCTTTTCATCCATCATCTTATCCTTTCATCATCATGAATTCTTATCCTCCATCAATAGTGGTCATCAAGGGAAACTCCTAATTACGTCGACGACGATAATGAAAGTCTTGTTGATCAAGAGGTATACGACATAGATTCCCTTGACACTATCGTTGCTAGTAAGCTTTCTCCACCCACATTCCAAAATCCAATCACCCCATCAAGTTATCCCATCATGTCTTCATCTATGCCTAATCACCCTCCTTATGCTACCTTTGACAAGGGATGTCCATCATATCCATCATATCCTTCATCTACATCGTCCTCTTATCCAACACCCGCATCCTCTTATCCTAGTCTACCATCACAATATCCTCACCCTAATCCCTCGTCCACATCCTCCTATCTAAATATTTCATCCGCATATACCCACTACTCCAATCTCCCATACCAATCCGCTCAGCCTAATCCTACATTCACATCTTCCTATCCTAGTCAAACACACCCACCAACTTATCCTAATCCGACACCCACAGTTCCCTATCTCCATCCACCACCTCACCCTTTCATCCAATCCACCATCTCATACCTCTACTACCACCACCCACCTCTTGTGTCTCTGTAATCCACCATCCTAATACCTTTATTACAACACGCCGCCCATATCTTCTACCATCGATCCACCGTCCATGTCATCCTATCCTAATTCCCCATGCCCATATCCTTACCTTAATCCTCCATCCAGTCTTAATCTTCCATCTAATCCTAGTCCACTAATCCATAAACCTTCATCCACTCCCACCTCGCCATCTCAGCCTAGCATATCCAAGTTTCTCCAAGGACTTATAACAGAGGAAACATCCCCCACTCCACACATTTCAGTCGTGGAACCATGCCATCCCAGCCCATCATCCATGGTCGTTAATAACAAGACCCTTCTCCATCCTACACCTATCATTGATGATACCATCACATCCTCTGAATCCCTTGAACCCCCATCTCCTACCATCACATCCTCTGAATCCACTGAGTCCCCATCTCCTACCATCACATCCCCTGAATCTATTGAGTCCCCATCCCCTACCATCACACCTACCAAATCCGTTGAACATCCACCTCTTACTCCAAGAGTCATCGAATCCATCGAAGACACCCAAATCCAATCCACTCCTCCCACTCCTAGTAGCACCAAAATCCATTCTGATGATTGCATCGAATCCTCCATCCTTCCATCTTCCCCACTTGAAGAGTCTCCCCATGACTCCATTATCATATCTCCCGCACACAATGAGTCATGCCAAGAGCCTGATCCAAAGCATGCCAACATATCCCCTCCTCTAGATCAAGGTCCTACCATCCCATCTAGTCTATCACAAGATCACAGTCCCCCATCCATTCCATCCCATGATCCTCTTGACATCCAAGATTCTACTGCTCCATCTCCGTCTCCATTGCATAAGCCTACTACCACAAAATCAGATCCTATCATATCCCCTATTCCCTCTCCTAATACCACCCATCCAAATGTTGCTATCCCATCATCTCCTTCTCAGGATCCCCCATCATCGCCTAAAAATGCTATCCCCACACCACATATCCCCTCGTAATTTCACATTCTTCCATGAGGGTCTCCCTTGCGTACAGTACAGTGTATTTACTCACCCATCATCCCCACTCCAATAAGGATCAAGATCATGTTTTCGTAATAACAAAATCCCATCATGGATCGACTGCCAAGAACATGAACTATCAATGAAAAGGTCTAGGCCTTCACGAGCAAGGTATTTTAGAGCCCATCCAAGTCAAAGAACAAATCTGCATGCAAGGTCTTGGACCTATTTCCCAAGAATCAAAATCTAAAGATGTTGGTACAACCTCTAGACGTCCTCAACGAGCCTTTTCCAAAAGAAATGTCAGCTCTTCCCATCGCTCCACCAAATCATATGTTGCCATCCCTCCTCCTCTATCGTATCACCTCAAACAACTGCCCATATTCCTCCGTCATCTGCTCCATCCATTTTGGGTCCTTACGTCCCTCCATCCACCATCTCTCATCCTTCATCTACTCTATCCATCTTGGGTCCGTATATCCCAAGATCACCTCCTCCCTCTCATTCACTCATTCATCCAACACCTATCCATGTCATCCATCATAAACATCCCTCTCGCATGTCCCATAATCAGGATCAACAAAGGCACATACCTAAACATACCCCATCTACATGTAATCCCCATACTCCTACCTCCATTGCTCCACATCGTCCATCCCCTCGCCTCCATCCCATTGCTAGTACAAGCACTTTGGATGCCAAAGGAAAAATGCATAAATCCAAACATTCACATGAATCTAAAGCTTCCCATGCCCCCTCTAAAAGACATGGTAAAGGAAAGAAAACCAAAATCCCAAATCAAAATCAAATCTATAGCTCGCAAAGAGCCAACAAAGCAAAGATCAAAACCATGTGGATCCCAAAGAAAAAAGATGCAATGCCATCAAGTGAAAAATCTGTAAGAACATCCAAAGTTGCTAATCCAAAAGCTAAGCATACCCACCTTTCATCTCCTAAGTCTGTTTTGGGTCCCTATGTCCCGAAATTCACTATTCCATCTCCTCCATTATCCCCACATTCTCCATCCACTAGTCCCCTTATCTTTTCACATCTATCACCACATGTGCCAATGTTGGTCCTGAACTCATCTCTCCATCACACATCCACCCCATCATTCTATCCATACCATTTCCAACATCCCACCCATCATCCCCCGTATCTTCCCCATCAAATCCCTCTCATTCATCCTCTTGCATAATCCATTTATCCTAAGGTTGTACCAACATCCAACAGTCGGTTCGAACATGAGCTCTTAATACCTCGTATGGAACTTGATGCTTGAGTCCTTCATCCATATACTTATTGCATGTCTTCTAAATCCACTTATTCGCCTCCCTATCCTTATCCATCTCCTTCCGCATACTATCCACAAAGTCAAAAAATCCAAAAAAAAGTCAAAAAAGCCAAAAATCCAAAAAAAAAAAAATCAAAAAAAAAAAATCAAAATCAAAAAATCAAAAAATAAAATAGTAAAGAGAAATAATCCGTCAATGGTGAAAACTTGGAAAACAAGCACCTTGGATAAGTACCATGATGAAAACCTGGCAAATAGGCATCATGCGTAAATCCCCATCTGCACTTGGGGGCAATTCCCTGATTTGCATTCCCTCCATCCACTATGCTTCCTGGTACACTTTCAGCTATGCACCCATCTTATTGCTATACATCATTTTCGTCCACCCCCTCCATCCTATCGAGCTTACACATCCTTCTTGGCATATCTCATTTATCCCAATCCTTCCATCCTCCTTGTGATCTTGATAACAATGGGGAAAACATATAAGCATGCTTTGGACACCTCTTAGCATACCTTCCCCTCATCCACACACTATCCCAATCCTCATTCGCACTCGTCTATCTTCCTTATCCACCCGTCATTCGCCCTCAATTTCCCTTCCTTATCCATGCATCCTATCTTCATACATCTCACTCTTTTATCTTCCCATCCACTTGTCTTCCATCCTTCATTCCTCCCCACACATGACATATCTAGAGTGGGGGCATCTATCTTCCTTTGTGATACAGTCCTTGGAGACATCATTCATTCCACCAGAGCAATCCCTTCCATCTCCCCATCCTTATCTTCTAATCGCTCCCCACAATCCTTTTAACCTCCCTATCCTTATCCCCCTACCCATCCATCATGACATCCCTCCCCTCTTCCCATCCCTATCATCCTATCCTTCCATCATGGCATCCATTCTCACCCAAACAATCCTTTCCTCCCTCCATCTATCTCTATCCACATCCCATCTTATAATCCCTTGTCATTGGTATCTCGTTATAGCCTATATCTCATCATTCATTTATCCATCATATCATTCTCCCAATCCTTCTTTTGATGATTTGGATAACTATCCCATCCCTGAGCTTGTATAGTCACTATCCTCCCATCCAATCCAATAGGTCTATCTTATCCCATCGTGTCAGTCCAATCATTTCATCCCCTTATCTAGGGTTGTCTCATCATCTTTCATCCATCACTTGTCTTTGACCTTCTGTCGAACTACGTTGCCCCTGCGCTTTCACGTAGGCAAGGTCGATCATTTGATCCACCCCCGGGGTTCCATCATCAGTCTTTCTACTTTTTCCATCTGATCCTTTATCATCTATCATCAATCTTCTTATCTTATTCCTACTTGTCTGTCCCGTCTTTATCATCCATCGAGGTCCCCTGGCATCATGTCTCTTGTGTCACGTCATCAAGCTATGCCCTTATATCACTGGTTCTTAACAAATGAGATTCACTTGTATCATCAAATCCAATCGGTTCTGAATATCCCGCGTCATATCAATCTTATAATTTAGTATCCATCATCGGTCTCAACAGGATGCATCCTTCCTAACAGACCTCATCAATCCCATCCATCCCCTTGATTGATCCTATGGCAAAGGACGTTTGAAATTGATTGTAATCTTTTGATGCTTTTGGCTTTTGTTTATCATTTGAGCTCCCTATCATCACTTGTCATGGTCGCCTTGATCCATCATATCATGGTGTGCTTTGACTCGTCACCATAGGGGTGTATCTTGATCTTTTGTTTGTCTTCTCAGTTGTCCCACGTAGTACCCACCAAGATCCCTGAGGTCTTGTGTTACGCTGGGGCATCCTCGTGTGCTTGTGGTTATCCCAATACCTGGCCCGACCAAGGTCATCGTGACTTTGGGGTGTTGGGATAGCCTTCTTGTTTGTTATGTCTGTTTTCTGCATTAGGCACTAATCCTCCTTGGTTCTTCATACCCTGGCATCTTGTGTCTTATGCTATAGCAAAAATCAGTGCTCCAACGATGGCAAATTGCATTTAGGTTGCATTTCATCCTCAAATTCCCCCCATCCATTCATCCTTCATCACGCTCCCCTCCCAATCTTCCATCACATTGCATCATCTTCTTTAGCCCCCCTTGCATCACCTCATCCATTTCGAGAGCCCACCCGTGTTCTCCTGAACCCGCATGTCCTCTCGAGGGGGCATCCTTCATCCCTAACTTTCATCTTTTCCCCCATCATCTTCCTTCCTAGTCACTTCTTTGAATGACTGGGGCATCTTTTCCAATCTAACCATCTTCTTCTAGGATCTATGTTTTAATATTCTTTGAAATGATGCTACTTCGTAACACCATCTCAAAGAGGGGCAAAATGTAGATGTCTAAATTTGGACACTTAATTTATCCAAATTCATCCCCTTTCGTCTTATTTTCGTTAATTAAGTAATACTATTATTATTTAATTAATATCTTTAATTCTGCCAAATCCCTAAGGTATTTAATCAATAATACCTTATCTCTTTAATCCTCCTTCCATCAATTGAATTAAATAAATATTCCATTTATTTAACTTCATGTCACATCCTCCATCTTTTTTATCTTATCTTAATCCTTCTTCTAATCCCATCATTAGGTGTGCACATGCCTAATCCTTGATTAGGATGTGTCACATCCTCCAACTTTTGCAAGTTGGCCTCTAATCTCTCTTAGCCACCTAACCATCCTCTAATCCTTTACTAACTAGCCTAATCAACCTCTCAAGGAATTTTTTAATTCCTTTTATCCTTCCAAGGAATATTAAATTCATTTTTCTCTTCCCCATGTGATCTTTGACTTGTCACATCAAGTCACATGTGAAATATAACCCTCTTCTAATCCTCATTAATTAATCTAATCAAGTACTTGCACAATCCTAATCACCCCCTTTAGTCAACTCTCCCCATCCCCCAAGGAATTTTTAATTCCTTTTTATTCATCCAAGGCACTCCACTTCCCCATGTGAATTTTTAATTCACCTTTTAATCCCCCAATGCACCCTTTAGAATTTAAAATTATTTCCCATCTCCCCATGTGAATATTTGAGGAATTTTTAATTCCTCACATGTCCTCTCACCCACATGGGGACAAGTACCTCCTTTATGAGGAGATCTTGTCCAATCCCAAGGTACTTTGTACCCCTCTCCATGTCATGTCCTTCTCCTTCCACCTCATGTCCACTTCACCTTTTAGGGCTATCCCACATGCCACATGTCAAGATGTGAGGGCTTATGAGTTTTCAACTCACCTTAGCCCCACATCTTGATATCTGGTGGATCAAATCTCAATCGTCCATTTCCCCTAGGATTTCCCAAAAATCCTATAAATACTCCCTCTTTTCTCTCATTTTAGGGAGATCACTTGTGCTAGCCAAACTCTTGCAGTTTTGTTTTTCAACCTCTACTTAGCCATTTTCACATTTTCATCCACTTGCATCCATCTTCACATCCTTATCTAGCTTGCATCTTGCCATCCAAGGAGCATACACATCCAAGATCGAAGGGCCAACCAAAGGATAGACTCAACGCAAGGTATAAAGTTCCATTTCGTGGCTTTGTCTTGTTTTGTTTCCAACTTAGGCTAATCTTGAAGTGTAGGTTGTTTTAGTTGTTTATTCGTGCTCTTTAACTTGTTGCTTGCTTTCTAACCACCTATTTCGACCTATCACATCCTCATTAGCCACCTAACCTTCCCCTAATCATTGATTAGCTAGTCTAATCAGCCACTTGGTCAACTCTCCCCATTCTCCAAGGAATTTTTAATTTCTTTTTGTTTGCCCAATGTCCTTTTGAGGAATTTTTAATTCCTCTCTCATCTCCCAAGGAATATTAAATTCCTTTTATCCTTTCGATGCACATTAAAAATGAATTTTTAATTCCTTTGGTCAATCTCTTAATCTCATACATTGATTTCTATCAATCAATCTTGACTGTTCATCCATTATCCTCCAAAATCTATATATCCAAAACTTAGCCATTTTCACCTCTCTCACCCATTTTCCACTAGAGCACCATTTTGTTGCCAAAATTTTGAGTGAGCACACATCCAATGGAACATCATGGGAAAATCTACACAACAGGAGACTTGGTATGCTAGTTTGAACTCCTCATTGCCCAATCTTAAGTGTTTTGCATGGTTTTTAGTTGTTTACTTGATTTCTTGCATTTTAAGTAGATTAAAAACACTACACTTACAAATTTTTGGCACGCTCGGTGGGATCCACATTATGGTTCTTTTCTTTCACATTTTCTATTATTTGAGTTTTTGCAAGTTCAGATTTTCACACAGGGGTGAATCTACCCTAAATGGGAAAATTTACACCTCACAGAGGCGAATCTGCTTTAGGAAACAAGCAAACCTGATAGAATGGGTGTGTATACCTTGGAATTTATCCTATTCTAGTGCATAAAATAACTCAAAATATGAATGATAAAGAAAACCAAGGACACCTCAAGATTAGCCAAAAGAAAGTGACAAAACAATAAGGAAAATAGATAACATAAGACACGAATGGTTTTACCTTCCTTGCTGTTGATGTCTCCTTGATTGGCCCTTACTTGGAATGATATGTGTGCTCCTTGATGGCTTTTGATGTGGCTAAAATGGAAGATTTTACTATGTGCTTGGATATGAATGCAAGTGAATATAATTGAAGGCTAGATGAGTGCATAAAATGGCAGCATGTAGTTACAAAAATTCAAAGTGTTGTAAATGCCCTTAAGTAGAGGGTATTTATAGAGGATTTTGAATTCTCTAGAGAATTCAATGGTCAAGATTGATCCAACAAGGTTAAGATGAAGGGCTATGGTGGGTTGAGAACCCACAAGCCCTCACATCTTGACATGTAGAGGGTGAAGTGGCTAAGGGAATATGAGATGGAGGTGAGTTGTCAAAAAGGTACATGAGGTGGAGGAAGGACATGCACCTTGGGGAGTGAGGAGATTTCCTCAAAAAGGGATTCCTTGTCCCCAAGTGGGAGTGAAAGGGACATTTGAGGAATTTTGGAATTCCTCAAAATCTACATGGGAAAAGGAAAGGAGGTTGGGGATATAAATGTGAATTAAAAATTCACATTCCTAGGATGATCTAGAGGGTAAAAGGTGGGCTCCAAAAAGGTGGGACTTGGTCACATGTGGAGATTGTGACAAGTCCAAGGTTCTAGAAGTCTTGGGAGAATGGAATGTGAATTAAAAATTCACACATAAAAGAGGGGAATCTAGGACAAATAAATGTGAATTAAAAATTCACATGGAAAAGGGGGTCAATGTTCAAAAAGGGAAAAATGGAAGAATTGACCAAAAAGGGGTGTTAAATTTAGCTAATGACCTTGGTTAAGGTTGTGCAAATATTGGATCAGGCTAATTAATGGAAGATTAGAGGCAAGTGGCAAATGTAAGAGGATGTGACATTAATCTCTGATTAAGAGGATGCACATCATAATCATGAATTAATTAAATTAATTCAGATTAGAGTGAGGTTATGGAGGATGTGACAAGGAGAGAGAAAGTGAGGAATTTTAAATTGATTTTAAATAAAAAAAGGGGGAAAATGACTAAATTAAATAAATTAGCATATTTATTTAATTTAGAGAGGAATAGGGTAAAAGACAAAGTATTAATTATTAAATTACATACTTTACCAATATGAGACAAAAGGTGCAATATTAATTTAATAAATTAATATTAATACAATAGGTGGAAAGGTAGTAAATTTAATCATATGGAAGTGATTAAATTTGGATGTCTACATTTTGCCCCTCTTCGAAATATTGTTAAAATAACAATGTTTCGAAGAAAAGTAAATGTCAGGGATGAAGAAAGGAATAAGGATTGATGCCCCAGCTTGATAGAGAAGAAGAAGGATGCCCCAGTGCTTGGTTTGAAATGGATAGAAGAAAGTGATAGGGTATGCCCCCTCGAGAGGGCGGTTGGGGAAAAAAGGAGGGGCCCCAGACGACGTCTCGATAGAAAGAAATGGAGGAGACCATTGGATAGAGGGCAAAATATTAAGCAACTTTTCCTTTTGAACGAAGTTGATTAGACGTACGGTGTGCGAATGGCGGCTCCGGGAAGTTAGGGATTAATTGGAGGAATAAAAGGTTAAATAAAAGGTAAAAAATACCTTTTAGGGAGGAAGGGTTAAAAAGGTAATTTGAAAAATTACCTTAGTCATTTTCACTCAAGCAAGTGAGGAAAGAAGGAAGAAGAGAGAGAGGAGACGGAGCAATCATGCCGCAGGACTATGACACAGAGATCGTGCACCGAGCCGATGAGCTGCGGAAACGATGGAACCACTTCGCGGTGCCCCGCAAGGTGAGTACGAGAACCGATGTTATTTATTTTGAAAATTTTGAACGTTTGTGAAAACATAGGAAAAAAGTGGCATATGGGTTTTGTAGGTGGGGGAAAATAAAAAATGGGTAGGCGGTAAAATTTTAAAAAAAAAAAAAACAATAAAATTTAGGGGACGGGTGAACTGATAAGCCATTAAAGGGCGCAGCGCCCCAACGGCAAGCATATCGCCCATCAGCGCATATTATCGCCGGGCAAATGGGCCAGATACCTCACGTAAAGCGCATTATCGCACGGACGGGCTGGGCGACACGCCACCGGTGACGCCCCAGACAAATGGCTGCACCGCCAAAAATCGCAGGGCCGCTTCGCCGTACGGTTCCACCAGAAGCTTAAAGTGGGATAATGCCTGCGGTTGGCGAAACCGCCTACAAGCGCATACTCTGGGTGGATACCACTGGCTGGGGCGACATCACTCATAAAGCGTAGAGCCACTACGAAGCGCATTGCTGGCTACGTCAAGAGGGCAAAGCGGAGCCACTCCAGAGAGGGGAAGAAAAGTAAACAAGAAAGAGGGATAGGGCAAGGAAGAGACAAGCTTGACGGTACGGTAAAAAGGAGGACGAAGGGAGAATAAAAGTAAAGACAGTCCAAGGTTAAGAAAATTGTGTACTGATAAATGGTTGATGTGGATGCAGAGTTTAGTGTGGATACGGACACACGAGCGACGGTCAGAGGTACTGACAGCAGCGCTAGGAGCGATGACGGGTGTGGATCATGCGGCCTTGGAGCATGCAGGACTTATGCATTTTCTAGAGGTACCAGTGCTGAGGGTGCATCGAGCGATGCTGACGGCCCTGATAGAGAGATGGAGCTCTGAGACGTCGACATTTCAACTGCCGACAGGGGAGGTTACGGTGACGTTAGAGGATGTATGGCGCATCCTAAAGCTGCCGATATCAGGGATTTTGTTGAGTGATGTGGTGTCGAGGGGG